>JAVKPL010007587.1:0-30363 GCA_032173675.1 Gastrolobium villosum
TTCAAACCCTTATTTTATTGGATTCTTTATTTTTCAAAAAGAACAAAAACAAGTCTTTTTATTTTACAAATCAAATTCCCACACAATCCTGACATTCGTGTCAAAAACATCTTTGAAGATTTAATCTTAAAAGGAAGAGTTTTAATTGATTTAGACACACTCTCTGTGGATACGAACTTTGACTTATCATTGTATTACTTGCGCGATTCGGTACACTTGCCGATTCACGTCAAGTTTTTGGCGCCGTTGCCGGGGAGTGTTTTTCTTAAATCAATTAATCTTGATTTTAAAGATTAAATTGTTTTTATTTTATTTTATTTTATTTTTGTTTTGAATCTGTGCTACTAATCTTTTCTCTGAAGTTGTATGCAAAGCAGTGCTTTTCTAAGGAGAAGCGAACGAATTGCTCAAAGAGAGAAGGAAAGAAAAAGGGCACAGACAACTCCCATTCCAGTAGCCGAAACCCTAGAGATGGCTGCCTTTAATCAGAATGCTGATCCTAGGATGAACACCATCCTCACGCCTATCTTTAACAGGCCCAATGCTGGAATTGTTCCACCGGAACTTGGGAACAATCAATGGGAGCTCAAGTCCAACATCATTCAGTTGGCCGAGAGAGAAAAGTATGGAGGAGAGGACAATGAAGATCCTCACAGATTCATTGACAGATTTTTACGAATCTGTGACTCTACAAAGCCTCCACATGTTTCTGATGATGCAATACGATTAAGACTTTTCCCTTTTTCTGTTAAGGGAAAAGCTCTTGATTGGATGGAAAGACAACCTGCGGATAGCATCATTTCTTGGGACAATTTATCCGAAAAATTCTTTGCAGAGTTCTTCCCCATGGAGAAATACAACAACATGGTGAATGATATCACCTCCTTCAAACAACAATTTGGAGAGACCATCTGCGCTTCTTGGAATAGATTCAAGGCCCTCATGAGAAAGGTTCCTCATTATAACCTATCTCAAGGGGACCAAGTGAGAATCTTCTTCAATGGTTGTTTACCAGAGACGAAACTGGTCATTAATACTGCAGCAGGCGGTTCTTTGGGTGATAAACTAGCTTCTGAGTCATATCATCTTATTGACAAGTTAGCTAAGAATGAGAATGAAACATCTATAAGGACAGGAAAAAGGGAAGCAGTGCCAATCAATGATAATAGTGCAATGCTGGCAGAACAAAAGTTGTTATCACAACAAATGTCCAATCTGCATGCGAAGTTTGAAAGGATGCAGCTTTCCAAAGTTCAAGCAAGTGCAGTTGTCCTTGATTGTGAATATTGTCATGAAGATCATGACACCAATACTTGTCCTACATTGATGTCCTCAGATTCTACTCAACAATTTCAGGTAAATGGTATTTGGTATGATCAGCGCCCTAATCAGCAAAATTTCTCAAGAAATCAAAATAATTCTGCTGGTGGTAATAATTACCAAAGGAAAAGTTATCAAGGTACTGGTTTAGATATGACATCAGACAACTATCTAAAACCACCACCTATTCCAAAAAAAGAGCCTTCTGACCTGGAGCGTTTAGTAGGAACATTAGCACAAAGTACTAACGCTTTCATGGAGGAAAGTAAGGCTAATCAAAGAAGTACCAATGCTTTCATTGAGGAAAGCAGAGCTGATTCCAGAAATACAAAAGCTTCAATCAAGAACCTGGAATATCAGATTGGTCAACTAGCCCAACAATTATCTGATAGAGCTCCAGGTACCTTTCCTGGTAACACTACTACTAACCCCAAGGAAGATTGTCTGGCAGTTACAACTAGAAGTGGGAAAGTGGTATCATCACCACCAAAACCTATTGAGGAGGAAAAGAAGATTGAACAAGAGGAGAAACCTGAAAAAGAAAAGGAAAAATCTCCTGAAATATTGAAACCAACTGATGATGAGAAGGAGACAGCTACTCTTCCAAAAGAAAAATTTGAACTTAGTGAAGAGTATCTAATGAAAATGGCACCTTATCCTGGAAGGTTGAAGCCAGAATTAAAAGCCAAGAGTTATGACAGATTTCTTGATCTTTTCAAGAAATTGCATGTGAACATTCCGTTCGCTGAAGCATTGGCTAATATGCCAAACTATGCCAAATTCATGAAAGATCTCCTTTCCAGGAAGCAAAAGCTACAGGAATGCCAAACAGTTGCACTTAATGAGAAGTGCAGTGCTATTATCACTAGGAAGTTTCCTCCCAAACTTCGTGATCCTGGAAGCTTTAATATTGAAATTGAAATAGGAGACACAAAGATTGGCAAAGCTTTGTGTGATTTAGGGGCAAGTATTAATCTGATGCCCTTATCTGTTTGTAAAGCCTTAGGGATCACTGAATTGAAGCCTACTCTGGTTTCTCTTCAGCTTGCTGATAGATCCTTGAGGAAGCCAAGTGGAATAGTCGAAGATGTTCTTGTAAAAATTGACAAGTTCATCTTTCCGGCTGATTTTATTGTGCTTGATATGGAGGTTGAGAATGAAATGCCTCTCATATTGGGTAGACCTTTCCTGGCCACAGCCCGTGCAATGATTGATGTAGAGCAGGGAAAGCTGGTGCTAAGGATGAATGAAGACACAATCACTGTCAATGTCTTTGATGCAATAAAAAGACCATATGATGATAGTGATTGTTTTGAAATTAATGTCTTAGAGGAAGTGATGCAAGAAGATGAAACTCCCTTGCAAGAATTGACTGTTGAATTGCAAGAAAGAGATCATATCCCTTTTGAGGAAGACATTAAAGTTGCTAATGAGTTGCTTGAACAGAAAACTTCTGACAAGGAAATAGGTGCTCCTAAAGTTGATCTTAAGGAGTTACCTCCAGCCCTAAAGTATATGTTCCTGGGTGACAATGAAACATATCCAGTGATCATAAATAACAGGTTATCTGCTAATGATGAGAAGAAACTGAAAGAAATTCTTTTAAAGCATAAGACTGCTTTAGGATGGTCCATGGCTGATCTTAAGGGTATAAGTCCTTCTTTCTGTACGCATAAAATTCTCATGGAGAATGATATCAAACCTGTAAGGCAGCCTCAAAGAAGATTAAACCCCATGATGAAAGAAGTGGTGAGAAAAGAAGTAGTTAAACTTCTTGATGCTGGAATGAATTATTCAATATCAGATACTGCATGGGTAAGTCCTGTACAAACTGTGCCAAAGAAAGGAGGTGTCACTGTGGTGAAGAACGATAAAGATGAATTAATCTCTACCAGGACAATTACTGGATGGAGAATGTGTGTTGACTATAGAAGGCTTAATGAAGCAACTAGGAAGGATCATTTTCCTCTCCCTTTTGTGGATCAAATGCTGGAAAGGTTAGCAGGTCATTCTTATTATTGTTTCCTTGATGGATACAGTGGTTATAATCAAATTGCAGTGACTCCGGAAGATCAGGAGAAGACAGCATTCACTTGTCCTTTTGGCGTTTTTGCCTATAGGAGAATGCCATTTGGATTATGCAATGCACCTGCTACTTTTCAGAGGTGCATGTTATCAATCTTCTCAGATATGGTAGAAAAGTTCTTGGAGGTATTCATGGATGACTTTTCGGTATTTGGCTCTTGTTTTGATGATTGCTTAGGCAACTTATCTAAAGTACTGAAAAGATGTCAGGAGACAAACCTGGTCCTTAACTGGGAAAAATGTCACTTCATGGTCCAAGAAGGCATTGTGCTTGGACACAAAATTTCTAAGGAAGGTATCGAAGTTGATAGAGCAAAACTAATGCTCATTGAAAAACTACCTCCTCCAATTAATGTTAATGGAGTGAGAAGTTTCCTTGGTCATGCTGGCTTTTATAGAAGATTCATCAAAGACTTCTCTAAAATTGCCAAGCCACTAAGTCAACTTCTCATGAAAGACAATGAGTTTGTTTTTGATGATGCGTGTCTTAAAGCCTTTAATTTGTTAAAGGAAAAGCTCACTACTGCTCCTGTCTTGGTTTCACCTGATTGGAGTATGCCATTTGAGTTGATGTGCGATGCTAGTGATCTTGCTATTGGTGCTGTTCTTGGCCAACGAAGAAACAAACTGTTGCACGTAATTTACTATGCTAGCAAAGTTCTGAATGAAGCACAGGTAAACTATGCAACAACAGAGAAGGAGATGCTCGCTGTGGTCTATGCACTTGATAAATTTAGACCATATCTCCTTGGTGCCAAGACCATCATTTTTACTGATCACGCAGCAATAAAGTATTTGATCTCTAAACAAAATGCCAAACCACGACTGTTAAGGTGGATGTTGTTATTTCAAGAGTTTGATTTAGAGATCAAAGACAAGTCAGGAATGGAAAATAAAGTTGCTGATCACTTATCCAGAATCCGAGAGAAGACCCTACAAGATGATCCTGCTTTAGAGATCAACGATTATTTTCCGGATGAACAAGTCCTTGCAATATCTGTGAAATTATCTGAAGAACCAATTTTTGCACTGCATATGGAACCATGGTTTGCTGATTTTGTAAATTTTAAGGTAATCAAGAAAGTACCTCCTGATCTCACAAAGCAACAAGTGAAAAAGTTTTTACATGATGCTAGGAGGTATGTATGGGATGATCCATTCCTGTATTTCCAATGTGCTGATGGAATCTTGAGAAGATGTGTATCAGAATTGGAAATCAAGGAGATTTTATGGCATTGTCACAATTCTGATTATGGTGGCCATTTTGGTGGAAACAGAACTGCCCAAAAGGTATTGCAAAGTGGGTATTACTGGCCTACTCTTTTCAAAGACGCCAGAGAGTATGTTGAAAAGTGCGAAAGATGCCAGAAGACAGGGAACATTTCCCGGAAAGATGAAATGCCTCTAAACACTATTATGGAGGTGGAATTATTTGATTTATGGGGGATTGATTTCATGGGACCATTCCCATCTTCCTATTCCAACCAGTACATTTTGGTAGCTGTGGACTACGTTTCTAAGTGGGTTGAGGCAACAGCTCTTCCTACTAATGATGCGAAGGTGGTTGTAAACTTCCTGAGAAAGAATATCTTTACCAGATTTGGAGTGCCGAGAGCAATCATAAGTGATGGAGGCTCTCATTTTTGCAATAAGCAGTTTGAAAATCTGTTAACAAAGTATGGTGTCAGGCATAAGGTCGCTACACCTTATCATCCGCAGACAAGTGGCCAAGTGGAAGTTTCCAATAGGGAACTGAAGCGAATCCTGGAAAAGACTGTCAGTATTTCTCGAAAGGATTGGTCTAAGAGACTGGATGATGCACTGTGGGCATACCGAACTGCATACAAAACTCCGATAGGAATGTCTCCCTATCAGCTTGTGTACGGGAAAGCTTGTCACTTACCTGTGGAGCTTGAACATAGAGCCTTTTGGGCTATTAAATTCCTAAACTTTGATGCCACAACAGCTCTTGAGAAACGAAAGTTTCAACTGTTAGAGCTTGATGAGTTTAGGAATTCAGCTTTTGAAAGCTCCAGAATTTATAAAGAAAAAGCTAAGAAATATCATGATAGCAAAATTATACACAAGGAGTTTGAACCTGGTCAGCAGGTATTGTTGTACAACTCCCGATTGAAACTTTTTCCAGGGAAGTTGAAATCCAGGTGGACAGGACCTTTTGTGATTAAAAAGGTCTTTCCATATGGTACTGTTGAGATATCTTCCATGGAGGACGACAGACCCTTCAAGGTCAATGGCTCTAGGTTGAAGTTCTTCCATGGAGGACCAGTAATGAAACAAGTTGTGGCTTTGCGCCTTCATTCCATTGCAACTTAAATGAGGTAACCGTCAGGCTCGGGACGTTAAACACGCGCTAGTTGGGAGGCAACCCAACATTTCTATCCTTTTATTTGTATCTTGTTTTCATTTTTTAGGTAACCAGAGAAAAATTAAAAAAATTGAATGAAGGAAGAAAGTGAAAAAGATCCAGTGAGTCTACGCTTGAAGCGTAGAACTCTGCGCTTCAAGCGTAGAAAAAAAAAAAAATTGGGACAGAGGGTCTACGCTCCAAGCGTAGAACCCTACGCTTGGAGCGTAAAAAAAAAGATGTTTGAGCAGAAGCTGGGCGCTCCAAGCGTGGGAACCCACGCTTGCAGCGCAGGAAACTCGAGAGGACAGTAGTCCCACGCTCCAAGCGTAGAACCCTACGCTTGAAGCGTGGGAAAGGAATTTGAAAAGCCAGAGACAGAAAGTCTACGCTCCAAGCGTGGAATCCCACGCTTGAAGCGTAGCAAGGGAATGTGGACAGACAGGGGCAGTAAGTCTACGCTTGAAGCGTAGAACCCCACGCTTCAAGCGTAGAAAAGGGTTTTAAGTGTAAACCCTCAGTTCTCCCAGCGCCGCGACACACCTTTCCCCCCTCTCCTCTCTTCTCTCCCTTTTCCTTCTCCCCTCCCTCTCTTCCCCACTCCTCACCACCACCATACCCTCTTTCTCCCTCATTCTTTCCCTTTCCCTCTCCATTGTTCATCTTCCCTCATTCTTCTTTCTCTCACTCTTCCCTCTTCCATCTAGCCATCCACCGCGCACCGCCACTCTTCACCACCGTGCACCACCATCATCTCCACCACAGTTCTTCTTCTCCACCGTTCACTTGGATTAAGGATTAATTTTCTGCATAAATTTCAAATTTCGATCAAAATGGCTGGAGACAAGGTAACCATTTCTTTTTCCTTTTTTTCTCATTACTTGACGATGGTTGTGAGGATAGGAGAGGTATGATATTTTTGACATGTGGTATGGATAGGAGAGGTATGAACTGTTGATATTTTTGACATGTGGTATGGATAGGAGAGGTATGAACTGTTGATATTTTTGACATGTGGTATGAACTATTTAAAGGCATGATATTTTGGCATGAACTGTTTAAAGGTATGATATTTTTGGTATGTGGTATGGATTGAGATATGAACTGTTGATACGCATGATTAATGGGTTGGGACTGTTGACTTGAATGCATGATTGAAATTAAATCTGGGAATTGAGGTGAATGATGTCATGAACTGAATCTGTCTGCTGATAATATTTGTTATGCACATGTATTGGGAACTTTTCTGAGTTTCAGGAGAAAAGAATGAAAAAGGGCACCGAAGGGTCATCTGCTGCGAAAAGACCCCGCACAAATTTTGACTCCAGAAGATTTTTGTCCGCTGAAAAGCAGGACATTTATGAAACTAAACTGCTGAATAAAAATGTAATCAAAGAGAGGGGGTTCGATTTGGGGAATCTCCTACTTTTTGATGACATTTATTCGGTAGTTCAAAGGAGACACTGGAGGACATTGGTCACCTTTCCACAGGACAGTTCTGGGCGCATTCTCAGAGAATTTTTAGCCAATGCTGATAAGAACACTGTCAATGCCACCCGAAGGAGCTGGGTGAGAGGGAAGGAAGTACCATTTGATGCTGCGACAATTGAAGAATTTCTGCAAACTTCATATGACCCTACTGCTGAGTGTGAGTTTGTCCGACTATTCAATTTGATGCAGCCGTCAGAAGGGTATTATCGGGAAGAAATGCCCCTCATCGCTGATGAAGTTCGGGAAAAGATCACCAGTCCATTCTCTGAATGGAAGTTTAGGCAGGGTCTCACTAATGTACCCGAAAAATTTACTAGACTCTGCCTTACTGGTGAGGCTATCAGCTGGCACACTTTTGTGAATGCAACAGTTATTCCTTCTACGAACAAAAGTGATGTCAATGTCGAGAGGGCTGTTCTATACTATGTGCTGATGGGGGACAAAAATCTGAATATTGCTGCTATTCTATCTGACAGGATTGTCCACATGATTACCCAAAGCAAGGACAATAATCTATTGGCTCACAGCTCTTTAATCTCTCATCTTTGTATTAGAGCTGGGGTTGAAATTCCCGCTAATGAGCCATTGGATGTAAAGGCTGAAAAGCCTATGACAAAGATTGCCTTGGGAGGTTATTACAAGGAATCAGAAAAACATGCAGCATGGCTTCTCAATAGCCAGGGCAATCCTATACCCCCTCCAGAGCCGCAGGATCCGTCAGTACCTCAGGCACCTCCAGCATTCCAGACATCAGCAGCATCATCATCTGCTCGCCAGCCACTCTATGAGGATTCTCCCATCATACTCGAGATGCATGCTATGATGAAGGCCATGTGCCTGAAGATGGGGATAGATCCAGCAGATCCTCCTAGCTCTTTCCAGCAGTATACCATGGAGGAGTGATCACTGGCTGTTGTTATTTTTATTTTTCTCTCGGACGTTGTTAATTTTAATGTTTTGTTTTAAATGACCAATAGGATTTTGTTAGGGTCAAGTTTACTGTTTGGATATGAACATCTCAGGGTATTTCTCACTGTTTTGCTGATATAATATTGTTAATGATGTGTGTTTTAATTGCGCAGCTGTTCTTAATCGATTGAACTTAGTTATTGCTGGGGACAGCAATTTCTAAAATCTGGGAATGGTGGATGACCTTGCCCACCTGTTCTTGCACTTTAGCTGCAATTGTGGAACCACACTTCATTTCAGGGGAGATATTCGAACCAATTTACATTTTCAGTTTTAAATATCTGTCTTGGTTTAAGTAATTTTAAAAATTCAGCAAATTTTTTGGAATATGCCTGTTGTTTGGAATATGCCTATTGATAATCTCAGATCTAGATGTTGCTTTCCTAAACAAATGATTGAGTTCATCTTAGGAAGTACATTAAGCTTTGGAAATTTTGGCATGATGTCACTTGGCATGAGTAGAGATTAGAATTGTTCGTCTGTCTGAAATTATGTGCTAGAATATATGATATGCCTGATATCTCTGTGAAAATCTAGTCTGAAATCATAGCCTTGAGGTTTGAGCCTATACAGTAATTTTTTTTCTTCTGAGAGGCCTCACTGTACTGACACTCTAGAACTTGGTTTGTTTCTCTACAAGGCATGCATTTTAACTGATATGATAAGGCAAATTGTTCTTGATAGCTCTGGCCATATAGCTCACCTGTATAAATAATTTTTCCATTGTTATCCCTTTAAGCCGAGCCTGTTCATTGGTAATTACCAAAATGTTGCTTAGCCTATCCATGATAAACTTACCTTAAGTGAGATTGAACTACTGATTTTTCTCAAAAAGAGAGAAAATATCTAAGGTAAGCTCCACTACACTAAGCAAATTGAAAAGGGAAAAAGAAAATAAAAAAAAAAGAAAGGAAAGGGAAAAGAAAAAAATGCGGGTGAAGCATTGTGAATAAATTGGTCAAACATAGGAATTGACTTCCCGAAATTCTGTGGGCAAGTTAGTGGAGCAAAACTGATGAGTTAAACCTATCTAAATTGTGTTGTTCTCAGTTTGTCAATCTCATAGCAATGGAAGCCACTCTCCATACAAATTCCTACCTGTAGCCAGGCCAAATTAAAACCATTGAAAGTCCTTTGATCAGTTAAGTGCATGTGTTTGAATTCTTCAATTTTAAGGATCTTGAGAATATGATCAAGCCTATGGCAGTGTTACAGCTGTGATGGTTATGTATGTCTGATACCCTAAAAACACCAGAGTGTGAGTGATATAATTTGTCTTGGTGAGGGATGTTCAGATTACATTCATGATTTTTCAGAGAATTAATGGCATAATCAGAAATTCTTGCAGAATTCAGTCAGGCATGACATAATGATTTCTTCAAGTGTTTGGTTGATATTGTGTTGAAATACAGCTGTACATTTTTCTAAAGTTTGAATCAGTTTATTGCTGAGGACAGCAATGTTTAAATCTGGGAATTGTTTGATATGCTCCCAGCATATATACTTTTATAGATCAAAAAAAGCAGGAAATCAGATCTAAAACTGTGTATAAAAGTGTATATGTTGTGAAATTATTGAATAAAAATCGTCAGACACTCTCTCACTCAGATTCTTCATGTTTACAGGAGAAAAATGACAAACAAAGGAGCTGGAGGAAAAATCAGACAGAAGCTCCACGCTCCAAGCGTAGGAACCCACGCTTGAAGCGTGGGAAAAGATTTCCAGACAGTGAGTCCACGCTTCAAGCGTGGAACTCCACGCTTGAAGCGTGGGAAAGACAAAAAAGGCAGAAACCCCACGCTTGGAGCGTGGATCCTGCGCTCCAAGCGTAGGGTTGAGATGGACAGCTGTCAGTTACGAGAAAAGGAGGATTCTGAGGTTATAAAAAGGGCATAAGGCAACCCTAGGAGGCACGCTTGATATTCTGAACAACTGAGGTCATTCGGAGGCGGAAGCTCTGGAGAGAGATCTCTTCTTCTACCTTTCTGTAGTTCTTTTAGTTTATATTTTCATTTGAATATTGGATTTTAGCCATGATAATGGTTGGCTAGAACCTCTTTGCTGTAGTTAGGGTCACGAACCCTTGTGAACCCCTGATACAATGGATTGAGTTTTTATTGATATATTTATCTTTTGAATTTCGTTCTATTCTGATCGTATTGTTATTGTTATTATTAGATCCGATCAATCTAGTAAGTAATAATAAATCTGAGGATTAGGGCCAACAAGAGGGATCTGAGGTCTTTAATCCAGAAAGGGGATAGAACGACGGTATGAACATGATGTAGACATAGACATGATTCATATTGTAGATGTTTTAATTATCGATCTTTATGCTTGATCTCATATAGGGCACCTCAAGGAATTAGGGTTCTATATGAGATTAAAGGGTTAATTCCTCAAGGGATTGAGAATTAACTATTGATACCTTTATCTGATAATTATCTAATTTCACGATTTATATATTAATATTTTACTTAATCCAGAGTAAAAGGTGGGGATCATTGGTGAGTGTTCTCTAACTGCAGCGTTTTTCTCACATATTCAAACCCTTATTTTATTGGATTCTTTATTTTTCAAAAAGAACAAAAACAAGTCTTTTTATTTTACAAATCAAATTCCCACACAATCCTGACATTCGTGTCAAAAACATCTTGGAAGATTTAATCTTAAAAGGAAGAGTTTAATTGATTTAGACACCCTCTCTGTGGATACGAACTTTGACTTATCATTGTATTACTTGCGCGATTCGGTACACTTGCCGATTCACAAACTTTTATATGTTTGGAAATTATCTCATGTAACATGAGAAATATTAATCTCTATAATTGTATATATTAAGATAAGAGTTTTTTTCATATCTCTTAAAAAATGTTAAATAAAAAGTAAATATATTTTATATTTGATAATAAAAATTAGTTTGTTTAAAAAAAAAAAATCGATTACATTTTTTAGAAAATAATATATTTATTAATAAAATTGGTCATAAATAATTAAAATCATTTAATGGATGATATACTAATGTACTAATAACAAATAATAATGATGAAATAAGGACTTTTTCATTGCTTTATTTCAAAAAGAAAAGATTACTAAATTACAAGTACATGAAAATTATTTTTCAATCTAATAGTAGGATAGTGAGATCAGGGTATGTTAGAATCCTAATAAAGAGATTAGCGGGACTGCCAGGCGCCAGCATGCATTTATACATAAAATCTTGGTCACGCGTTTTAGAATACTCTCTTTCATATAAATAATAATTAATATCATAACTAATCTATATGATTACCTTATCGAAGTTTTTGTAAATTAAAAATGATAAATTTATTGTAATAATGACAATTTGATGATTGTTTTTATTTTCCTTTAATCCGTACCAAAAAAATTCAAATATTTGATTTCATTAAAGTCGGATAAGTAATATGATGCATAATTCACACAATTGTTTAAATGCTAGAGAAATTTGCGAAACGTTGTGATTGTTGTGTTATGATTCTGATATTTTTCTCATTGATTAATCAATATACCGTTAAAAATTTGGCTGCTTCCCAGGGTGAATTGAATATCACGAAATTAATGCAAAATCTTTTTTTTATTTTCAAATTACAAATTTATATAAACTTTGACTCGTAAAGAGATTAAGGATAAAAACAAAGACAACATATTTCATACCAATTATCATAAACATACAATCAATGCTAGCACATACAAGAAATTCAACATGAGAGAACTCAAAATTCAATTTAATCTAGTCTGATCACCACCATAGTGACCTAAGTCAAAATGCTAAATGCTCAACAATTCAACAATGTGGGCTGCTTAGCTGTCCGGATAGGATCATCATTAATAGAAAATTCCCTTTCTGTTTGTGCTCCAAATTTCTGCCTTCTAGAATGTGGGTTGCTTATCTGTCTGGATAGGATCATCATTAATAGAATATTCTCTTCCTATTTGTGTGTCCTTTATCGGACCTTCTAGAATATAGGCCTTTGTCAGGTCCATAAAACCTTTTTTTTTTTTTTTCTTTTTCTTCCTATTTCTTGCTTTTTGTCTTTTTGGAAACCAGTAAACATTAATACAGAGAATATAAATAGGAGAGAAATTTATTTACCAAAGTTATTATTTTTTGTTATTAATTTTTAATTGTTAATTTTCGTGAGACGGTTATAATTTATTGGATGATATTTATTAATTAATTATAGATTTTTAGTAATTATGAATAATAGATTAACGAAAATTAGCGGTTAAGGTTTGATAATAAAATTTGGTAAACTTAATTGACGGTAAATATATCATGTCCCAATTAATTATAGGATTAATATATGAGATGATTTTTTCTATATATATATATATATATATATATATATATATATATATATATATATATATATATATATATAAGTGTGTGTGACCCATGTAAGGTCATGTAAAGAGAAAAGAGAGAATTTATAAATAAATAAAAAAAGAGAAAAAAGGGAAAAAAAATAAGGGTCACAAACATTTACATGTTTGGAAATTATCTCCTGTGATATGAGAAATATTAATCTCTATAATTGTATACATTAGATATGAGTTTTTTTTTTCATATATCTTACAAAGTGTTAAATATAAAGTAAATATTTTTCATATTTGATAAAGATACAAAACCGTTTGTTTACAACAAAAAAAATCGATTACATTTTTTTTGAAATTAATATATTTTTTCAATAAAATAGGTCACAAATAATTAAAATTATTTAATGGGTGATATACTATTATACTAATAACTAATAATAATGATCAAATAATGACATTTTCATTGCTTTATTTGAAAAAGAAAAGATTACTAAATTACAAGTACATGAAAATTATTTTTCAATCTAATAATAGGATAGCGAGATCAGGGTATGTTAGAATCCTAATAAAGAGATTAGCGGGACTGCCAGGCGCCAGCATGCATTTATACATACAATCTTGGTCACGCGTTTCAAAATACTCTCTATCATATAAATAATAATTAATATCATAACTAATGTATTTTATTACCTTCGCTCATCAGCAGCATCATCAACAAGTGTTTTTAATTCTAAAGTTGGTCATCAGATGAGGGAAAAGATCGTATTTTGTCATCAAAATGGGCTTAGATGGGAACAAATTATCTTCCCATC
Source organism: Gastrolobium villosum (assembly GCA_032173675.1). NCBI lineage: Eukaryota > Viridiplantae > Streptophyta > Magnoliopsida > Fabales > Fabaceae > Gastrolobium > Gastrolobium villosum. The sequence continues at coordinate 13,381 of JAVKPL010007587.1, forward strand.
AAACACCCCAAAACTAAATTGTTGGTTGTCCTCAAACAACTCAAAAATACTATCTTACCGGCTTTAGTTCATACAGATCAGCATCCTTCAGAAATCTAAAGTTTAAATTCACTTCCCTTTTCCTATTTCAAGCATTCATAGTAAGAATAAGAATGATTAATCATTGACTTTGTGTTTCATGCCATTGATTATTGTAACAGCCCGTTACGTACCGGTATTGTTAACATTAATTATGATATTAAGCGCAGTTACAATCACAGCAGTTCATTTATAAAAATGAGAATGAACTTTTTCCGATTATTACGCGAACAGTAAAAGTATAAAAAGCGTAATAATAAAAAACTGTGACCGTAACTGAAACACTAGCGGAAGACTTTCTTAACTATTTATACACTTTATTTTATTACCTACAAGATACTAAGGGGTTCCCATAAACCCAATTAGCCAATTCCTCACTTTTACATTTTTACCACTTAACCGGACTTGCTAGTTTGTTTTTCTAAGAACACAAAATAAAAATCTAAACTTAAACTCCAGGTTATATTTTTTCCTTATTCAATTACCTTTCTAACAAGCTATCACACACTCGATTCCGAGCTCGTGAGCTCCGGTTATCGCCGTTTGAAGTTGGACAAACAACATTGCCTACCAACTCCGAAACAACCTAAAACGTCCAAACTTCACGGAATAAACTGCGCCTAACTACAAGGGAACTGCCTCTCAAACTTTTACACCATAAACTAGACACCTCAAACTTCGATTTGATATATCGTACGCTTAGTTTGACCAAGTAACGAAGCGGGAATTAATTTCCCAACACAGACCCGAATCTGCCCACTGGTGCTGGCCAGAACAGGGCAGTGCGTGACAACAGCCCCCATGGGCTGCGCACACTACCAATGAACCTAGGCTTTTGACACAACGTAGGGGACATCTTAAGCTTCAAAATGGCGTATGGCACGTCCCAATCGGACCACTATGGAGAGAGATATGCTCCTCCAAAGTTCACCCAAAAACTGCCAATTCTACAGAAAATTCGCCAGAGTTTCCTTTGTATTTCCAAGAATCCCCAAATTTGCATAACCTGTTTAACACCACTAGTACACCTGAAATCCAGCAAAATCCAATGGGTGGCACACACAAGGTCCAACAACGCCTTGGGGCTCTTACAACCCAATCCAATATACACTTAAAACATAAGCAGTTTACTTTTCAATCCTTTATAGTTTTAATAACTAACATTCAATTTCATGCATAAACCATAATGCAGATAATCATAAACCTACAATAGGCCTAAAGCCCTTCCATCATATTACATACATCCATGGTACATTTACAACACTAGATTACATTTACATTTACAACTTTAACTTCAAACTACAATTATTTACATATTACACTTCACTTGCCAAATAAATTCATAAACTAAAATCACATGATAACTAAACTCTACACCAGTGCTCCACTCGTCCTCATGCGGGCTTCTTGCCCGCTGCTCCATATCCACTGGTACACCCTGAAATAATGCCCCGAGACGGGGTGAGATATACGGATATATCTCAGTAACCAAGAGGTTCTGGAGAAAACTCCGCCCAATGGTTCACTTCGATGTATATCAATAGCATAAAAACAACACCACTGTTATAAAACGGGATAAAGCAAGGGATTTAGAGAAAGGGGGAATATATCAGAACAACTACGACTTGCGGGATGGTAGCTACCAATACCACGCCATGTCCTCGGCTATACGCCTATGGGTACTACCCCTGGCGTGTTCATAGAACAACCCACCAAGGTACCCCTTCCAACCATATACACCCGAGACAACCTAGTGTGCTCCTATCCGGATAACACACCACGACCCTGGGTCAACTGGAACTCCCTCTCGGAGACCTATCCAGTGGCAGTCCGGAAACACTTGCCCGAAGGCTAAAAATATCTACTGGCCAGAGATCTGGTACATAAGTACCCACTGTGATAATGCACATGCATGCTCATGCTGTTCTACACTACTCATACACACTTCCTACCGTTGCCATCAACTAGCAAGGTGGAACACAAAAAGGGGAACAAGCCCCAGTACCAAGAGGTTACCTTTCGTTTTATCCGTCCACTGAGCTCCGCAGAAACTCCACTCATAGCTTGATACACAGGGAACACCTCAATCCACTTGATCCAGGACCAAGGGCAATCCACTGTTTCACTGTTCCAAGTTTATATCCACGTACGGCAACCTGTACAACCATGCACAGCCGTCAGTTTCAGTCAAAATACGTCAAAACGCGAAAACGTCAGATTTCCTCTTCTCTCCCTCTAAGGTTCGGCCATCATAGGGTTATTTTAGGTTTTATTTTTCTAAATTTTCTTTCTCGTTTTATTTCACTTACTTAGGTTACCCAAAGGCTAGTTCAATCGCCGTTTTACAGTTTTACGACTTTTTCGCAACGTTTTGCGAATTATTACACTTTAGGCACATTTTGTCACTTTCAACACTTATCATTTTTTACATTGATTCTTCCACATGCCAATCACCACACAACCCATCTAATGACTTTTCCATTACACAACACAACACCAAAGTGTTCTAAAACATCAATTTGCCCAATTATACATAAATGGCCTAATCTTGGTTAGTCCGAACCAAGGATTTCCACTCAATTCCTATGGCCCACAACTCACATAATCACTTCCTAACATCATATAATCACACTACAATTCACTATACCACACATTAACACAAAACTCAAAAATTCCATTTTATGAACACATTTTTTTTTCTAAGTTAAAAATCCATTTTTTTCGCTTAAAATTTTCATTGCATTTCTAGCATTAATACATCATTCTAAGACATTATCATCTAATAGACATTTTCCATTTGAGCTCTCTAACATCACAAATCAAACAAGCCCTCTTTAGGGTGCATAAACAATTTCGAAAATAAATCTTCAAATCAATCCATGAGAGGTGTTGAAACTTACCCACAATTACGTCACAAGACTCCTCCTAGAACTCCACAAGCAATGGCTCAAGAAATCAACCCCAAAATCACAAAATTCCCAAAAATTTCGTGGCTGTATATGCCTTTTTTCTCACAATAGAGAGGGTTTTGAGGGAAACTAATCGGTGGGTTGTGTTCGGATGATGATTTCCATCGAATTTCAAGACAAGAATCATCCGATTCGGTTAAGAATTGACGAAGTTATGAAGAAATCAATCAAAGCAACAAAAAAAAAACGAAAATGGAAGGGGGAGGGGCTGTTCCACGGGGAAGAAGAGAGGGAGGAGAGAGAAAGTGAGGGAAAAAGGGTGAGTTTAGCTCACTTATGCCACCGGCGGGTCCCACACGCGTTTTAACTTTAATTCATCACCTAATTCCGCTCACAAATTCATAATCTACATATTTTTCTGGTTCATGACATATTTTTATTTCCTCAAAATACTCATAAAAATTTCACTCTTATCGGTACAATTATACCGCAGTATTTTTACACCGGGAAAATCACTATTCATCAAAATTTTCAAAACTTGCCTATCCACTCAATTTTTCGTCCTGAATCAATATCCAGGGTTATTTTTATCATCTGAGACCTTATGCTCAATTTTTATCTTCCTAGGGTTGCGTGTTGGCTAATTACCATTTTGCCCTTTCTTTGTATTTTGGCCTAATCTTTGGGATTTTCACTAATGCATCACTTAATTTCTCACTTAATACTTTAATTACTTAATTTAGAATTGTGAGGTGTTATAATCACCCCACCTTTTAGAATTTTGTCCGCAAAATTACATCTTAACGGTCCCGTAACACGGGGTGTAATCAAAAATCTCATCTCTGCGGTATCCATGATTACTTAGTCCTTCACAAACTTGATAACTTCGGGTATCTGACCCCTTAACTCATTATATCTTTCACTGTTTCCTTAAACCACTGTTACTTTTTCACTCACTGTAGTTCATCATATACTCATTTTACACTTGTCATTTATGGTGCTACGACCTTCAATTCGCAATACTTTAAGCTCTTCACGGCTTACGGTTACACTTTCACCAATTTATAGGTAATAGACGACCATATTACAACTTTTCAGTCTCACTTCATCTCATTTTCATCTTCAACTGTCTTTCGGACCCAAAGCCGTTTCCAAAAATCTCTAATTGTTTCCATAATAGGCCTCAACCGTTCTCATATATCTTCACACTTTCTTTAGCACTTAACTCTTTTCGCTGTCCTCATTGTTTCAACCATACTCAGACATACTAGTCCTTTCCGTTACTGTTACTACTCTTATGATTTAGTTGTTTTCTTAGCTTTCACCGAAGCACATCCTTTCTAGTTTCAAGGGCACTTTGTCGTTTCCTACAGTTCCGACTCACGTTAAATTATATACTTATATACTTTATTTTTCCTTGTCACGTGTCTTTACCTCTTCTTAGGTACTTATAACCATATCTTTCTCTTCATTATACGAAATTCACAATTCTCACAATATTTATCTCTTCAATTAACCCTTTAAGATCTTTAACCACACACACTCCTGAATCTTTCCATCCACTAATCATATTCATAATTTACTTTCACTGTTACTCTTTTCATTAACTGAACCATCTCAACTTTATCAACTCAGTCATCTCAATTCCATACTCAGACCTCTCACAGTCTAAACACAACACTCATCGATGACCTCCATATCGAGGACTCATGCTTAATATTTTCACCCACTAACTATTTTCAACTTTCATTCCACTTCGATGTTACAACTTAACCTTATGTTCCACTCATTTATACTACTTTCTCATAATCATCATCATTTAATGCTGGATGTCAAACTCAAAACACTATTACTTATAGCTTTACTCACTTCCACTTAACACTTTGGAACAAATCAATTTCCGACCCACTTAACTATTAACTGATGGACTATTCAAAATGCCATATCTCTCATATACAAGTCCTATTCACTAGGAATCCTTGACACCCAACTATCAATTCACTTAAAATTCATTCCATCATTGCTACCACTTCTACAATTTACCACCAGTTGGTATATCAGTTTCTCAGAATATTCAAAATTGCCACTAACACTAGTCCATACCTCATTAGTACTTAATCAAAACATCATCAACATTGTGCCTTTTCCACACACTTTCCACCATAAGTGGCATATGCGATTACATACAACATTTCTCAATCTACTTTACCAGCAAAACCAAGCTATTCACTTTTTGGTAATCAATTACAACTATAGTTCCCATCTATTAATACACGTTCGCACTTGACTCTATTTCAACTTATCTTTTCCTTAGGGCTAACACTTCACTGTTTTAACCTGAAATCTTGATCACCACTAGCCTTCCTAGAAGGACACTTACTCATTCTGTCAACTTTAACTCACGTTATTATCCCTTTTTGGTCATAAGACGAGGATTCCAACTAACTTACTACTTCACTTAGAGACAAAATTTATTTCATCAAACTTTCTTTACACCCACAATAGTGCTTCACTATCACACTTCGAAGTTCTTGCACACTAAGCCACAACTCTTATATCCAAACCTGACATACTATTGTCCATTTCCAAATATATAACCTCGCATCTTGCGTTAACCATATGGAAAAACTCTCCCAATACAGTGGGTAACAACATTCACAGGTTTAACCCCTCGAGCTCTTGCTGTCCTAAGGGCCCCAGATGCCATGACCCACCGATCAAAGAACCGCCTGCTACTTGCATTAATAACCAATTTTGTTTCTGGTAAACAACCATTGAAGAAGATTCTCACTTGGTCCCCTTGAGATAGGTTATAATGAGGAACCTTTCTCATGAGGGCCTTGAATCTATTCCAAGAAGCGCAGATGGTCTCTCCAAATTGTTGTTTGAAGGAGGTGATATCATTCACCATGGTGTTGTATTTCTCCATGGGAAAGAACTCTGCAAAGAATTTTTCAGATAAATTTTCCCAAGAGATGATGCTATCCGCAGGTTGTCTTTCCACCCAATCAAGAGCTTTTCCCTTAACAGAGGGAAAAGGGAAAAGTCTTAATCTTATTGCATCATCAGAAACATGTGGAGGCTTTGTAGAGTCACAGATTCGTAAAAATCTGTCAATGAATCTGTGAGGATCTTCATTGTCTTCTCCTCCATACTTTTCTCTCTCGGCCAACTGAATGATGTTGGACTTGAGTTCCCATTGATTGTTCCCAAGTTCTGGTGGAACAATTCCAGCATTGGGCCTGTTGAAGATAGGCGTGAGGATGGTGTTCATCCTAGGATCAGCATTCTGATTAAAGGCCGCCATCTCTAGGGTTTCGGCTACTGGAATGGGAATTGTCTGCGTCCTTTTTCTTTCCTTCTCTTTTTGAGCAATTCGTTCGCTTCTCCTTAGAAAAGCACTGCTTTGCATACAACTTCAGAGAAAAGATTAGTAGCACAGATTCAAAACAAAAATAAAATAAAATAAAATAAAAACAATTTAATCTTTAAAATCAAGATTAATTGATTTAAGAAAAACACTCCCCGGCAACGGCGCCAAAAACTTGACGTGAATCGGCAAGTGTACCGAATCGCGCAAGTAATACAATGATAAGTCAAAGTTCGTATCCACAGAGAGTGTGTTTAAATCAATTAAAACTCTTCCTTTTAAGATTAAATCTGCAAGGATGGTTTTGACACGAATGTCAGGATTGTGTGGGAATTTGATTTGTAAAATTAAAAGACTTGTTTTTGGTTCTTTTTGAAAAAGAAATGAAATAAGGGTTTAAATATGTAAGAAAAGCGCTGCAGTTAGAGAACACTCGCCAATGATCCCCACCTTTTACTATGGATTAAGTTAAATATTAATATATAAATCGTGAAATTAGATAATTATCAGATAAAGGTATCAATAGTTAATTCTCAATCCCTTGAGGAATTAACCCTTTAATCTCATATAGAACCCTAATTCCTTGAGGTGCCCTATATGAGATCAAGCATAAAGATCGATAATTGAAACATCTACAATATGAATCATGTCTATGTCTAGATCATGTTCATACCGTCGTTCTATCCCCTTTCCGGATTAAAGACCTCAGATCCCTCTTGTTGGCCCTAATCCTCAGATTTATTATTACTTACTAGATTGATCGGATCTAATAATAACAATAACAATACGATCAGAATAGAACGAAATTCAAAAGATAAATATATTCATAAAAACTCAATCCATTGTATCAGGGGTTCACAAGGGTTCGTGACCCTAACTACAGCAAAGAGGTTCTAGCCAACCATTATCATGGCTAGAATCCAAAATTCAATTGAAAACAAAAACTAAAAGAACTACAGAAAGGTAGAAGAAGAGATCTCTCTCCAGAGCTTCCGCCTCCGAATGACCTCAGTTGTTCAGAATATCAGATGTCTCTTCTAGGGTTGCCTTATGCCCTTTTTATAACCTGAAAATCCTCCTTTTCTCGCAACTGACAGCTGTCCATCTCAATCCCACGCTTGGAGCGCAGGATCCACGCTCCAAGCGTGGAGCTTCTGCCTTTTTTGTTTTCTCCACGCTTCAAGCGTGGAGTTCCACGCTTGAAGCGTGGACTCACTGTTCTGAAGTCTTTTCCCACGCTTCAAGCGTGGGTTCCTACGCTTGGAGCGTGGGGCTTCTGTCTGATTCTTCTTCTTACTCCTTTATTTGTTATTTTCCTCCTGTAAACATGAAGAATTTGAGTGAGAGAGTGTCTGACAATTTTTATTCAATAATTTCACCACATATACACTTTTATACACAGTTTTAGATCTGATTTCCTGCTGTTTTTGATCTATAAAAGTATATATGCTGGGAGCATATCAAACAATTCCCAGATTTAAACATTGCTGTCCTCAGCAATAAACTGATTCAAACTTAGAAATTTGTACAGCAGTGTTTCAACACAATATCAACCAAACACTTGAAGAAATCATTATGTCATGCCTGACTGAATTCTGCAAGAATTCTGATGATGCCATCAATTCTCTGAAAATTCATGAATGTAATCTGAACATCCCTCACCAAGACAAACTATATCACTCTCACTCTTGTGTTTTTAGGGTATCAGACATACATAACCATCACAGCTGAAACACTGCCATAGGCTTGATCATATTCTCAAGATCCTTAAAATTGAAGGATTCAAACACATGCACTTAACTGATCAAAGGACTTTCAATGGTTTTAATTTGGCCTGGCTAAGGTAGGAATTTGTATGGAGAGTGGCTTCAAATGCTATGAGATTGACACTGAGAACAACCCAATTTAGATAAGTTTAACTTATCAATTTTGCTCCACTAACTTGCCCACAGAATTTCGGGAAGTCAATTCCTATGTTTGACCAATTTATTCACAATGCTTCACCCGCTTGTTTTTCTTTTTCCCTTTTCTTTCTCTTTTTTTTTTTTTTTTTTTTTTTTTTTTTTTTTCTTTCTTTCCTTTTTCCCTTTCCAATTTGCTTAGTGTAGTGGAGCTTACCTTAGATATTTTCTCTCTTTTTGAGAAAAATCAGTAGTTCAATCTCACTTAGGGTAAGTTCATCATGGATAGGTTAAGCAACATTTTGGGTAATTACCAATGAATAGGCTCAAACCTAAAAGGGATAACAATGGAAAAATTAATTATACAGGTGAGCTTTATGGCCAGAGCTATCAAGAACAAATTGCCTTATCATATCAGTTAAAATGCATGCCTTGTAGAGAAACAAACCAAGTTCTAGAGTGTCAGTACAGTGAGGCCTCTCAGAAAAAAAAAATTACTGTATAGGCTCAAACCTCAAGGCTATGATTTCAGACTAGATTTCACAGAGATATCAGGCATATCATCAATTCTAGCACATAATTTCAGACAGACGAACAATTCTAATCTCTACTCATGCCAAGTGACATCATGCCAAAACTTTCAAAGCTTAATGTACTTCCTAAGATGAATTCAATCATTTGTTTAAGGAAGCAACATCTAAATCTGAGATTATCAATAGGCATATTCTAAACAACATACAGGCATATTCCAAAAAATTTTGCTGAATTTTTAAAATTACTTAAACCAAGACAGATATTTAAAACTGAAAATGTAAGTTGGTTCGAATATCTCCCCTGAAATGAAGTGTGGTTCCACAATTGCAGCTAAAGCGCAAGAACAGGTGGGCAAGGTCATCCACCATTCCCAGATTTTAGAAATTGCTGTCCCCAGCAATAACTAAGTTCAATCGATTAAGAACAGCTGCGCAATTAAAGCACACATCATTAACAATATTATATCAGCAAAACAGTGAGAAAGACCCTGAGATGTTCATATCCAAACAGTAAACTTGACCCTAACAAAATCCTATTGGTCATTTAAAACAAAACACGAAAATTAACAACGTCCGAAAAAAATAAAAGTAACAACAGCCAATGATCACTCCTCCATGGTATACTGCTGGAAAGAGCTAGGAGGATCTGCTGGATCTATCCCCATCTTCAGGCACATGGCCTTCATCATAGCATGCATCTCGAGTATGATCGGAGAATCCTCATAGAGTGGCTGGCGAGCAGATGATGATGCTGCTGATGTCTGGGATGCTGGAGGTGCCTGAGGTACTGGCGGATCCTGTGGCTCTGGAGGGGGTATAGGATTGCCCTGGCTATTGAGAAGCCATGCTGCATGTTTTTCGGATTCCTTGTAATAACCCTCCAATGCAATCTTTGTCATAGGCTTTTCAGCCTTTACATCCAATGGCTCATTAGCGGGAATTTCAACCCCAGCTCTAATACACAGATGGGAGATTAAAGAACTGTGAGCCAATAGATTATTTTCCTTGCTCTGGGTAATCATGTGGACAATCCTGTCAGATAAAATAGCAGCAATATTCAGATTTTTGTCCCCCATCAGCACATAATATAGCACAGCCCTCTCGACATTAACATCACTTTTGTTCGTAGAAGGAATAACGGTTGCATTCACAAAAGTGTGCCAGCTGATAGCCTCACCAGTAAGGCTGAGCCTAGTAAATTTTTCGGGTACATTAGTGAGACCCGGCCTAAACTTCCATTCAGAGAATGGACTGGTGATCTTTTCCCGAACTTCATCAGCTATGAGGGGCATTTCTTCCCGATAATACCCTTCTGACGGCTGCATCAAATTGAATAGTCGGGCAAACTCACACTCAGCCGTAGGGTCATATGAAGTTTGCAGTAATTCTTCAATTGTCGCAGCATCAAATGGCACTTCCTTCCCTCTCACCCAACTCCTTCGGGTGGCATTGACCATGTTCTTATCAGCATTGGCTAGAAATTCTCTGAGAATGCGCCCAGAACTGTCTTGTGGAAAAGTGACCAATGTCCTCCAGTGTCTCCTTTGAACTACCGAATAAATGTTATCAAAAAGTAGGAGACTCCCCAAATCGAACCCCCTTTCTTTGATTACATTTTTATTCAGCAGTTTAGTTTCATAAACTTCCTGCTTTTCAGCGGACAAAAATCTTCTTGGATCAAAATTTGTGCGGGGTCTTTTCGCAGCAGATGACCCTTCGGTGCCCTTTTTCATTCTTTTCTCCTGAAACTCAGAAAAGTTCCCAATACATGTGCACAACAAATATTATCAGCAGACAGATTCAGTTCATATCATCATTCAGCTCAATTCCCAGATTTAATTTCAACCATCTACTCAAATAAACAATCCCAACCCCATTAATCATGCCAAGCAACAGTTGTATCAAGACACTATACGACCAACACCAGCATTAGTATCGAACAAATTGCAACTATACAAAAATAGCACCGCATATTTTCAGCAAAAGTTAAACATCATTTTACCAGCACTCAATCCCAATCTGAACAAACACATACCACATGCAATCAATTTCAAATATCGAAATCATACCTCTCCTACACTTGCAACCATCATCAAGTAATGAAAGAAAAGAGATAATGGATGGTTACCTTGTCTCCAGCCATTTTGATCGAAACTTATGCAGAAATTTGATCCAAACCCAAGTGAACGGTCCCAATGTCAAAGAGAAACTATGGTGGAGATGATGGCGGTGGCGGTGGTGGTGTGGTGGTGTGGTGGTGGTAAGGAAGAGATGAAAGGGAGAGAAGAAGAAGGGTGTGTGTGGGTGTGTGTGGAGAGGAAAGGGAAAGGGAAAGAGGGAGGAAGGGAAGAAGAAGGAAGAAGAAGAGGGAGAGGGAAAGGGAAAGGGTGAAGAAATGGGGAAGAGGTGGGGTGGAGAAGAGGGAAGAAAGAAAAAAAAAAAAGGGGGGGGGGGGCGCGGCGCTGGAAAAAAGTTAGGGTTGCTGGTTTAAAACCCTGTCCACGCTTGAAGCGTGGGGTTCCACGCTTCAAGCGTGGACCTACTGCCCCTGACGATCCATATTCCCCTTCTACGCTGCAAGCGTGGAGTTCCACGCTTGGAGCGTAGACATTCTGTGTCTGGCTCTTCAACTTCCATTCCCACGCTGCAAGCGTAGGGTTCTACGCTTGGAGCGTGGGACTACTGTCCCTTTCGAATTTCCTGCGCTGCAAGCGTGGATTCCCACGCTTGGAGCGCAGACCTTCTGTCCCTTGGCTCTTCAAATTCCCTTTCCACGCTCCAAGCGTAGGGTTACACGCTTGGAGCGTAGATCCTCTGTCCCAGTTTTCCTTTCTACGCTTGAAGCGTAGAGGTCTACGCTTCAAGCGTGGACTCTCTGGATAATTTTTTTTTTTTTTTTTTTTTTTTACCTAAAAAATGAAAACAAGATACAAATAACAGGATAAAAATGTTGGGTTGCCTCCCAACTAGCGCGTGTTTAACGTCCCGAGCCTGACGGTTACCTCATTTAAGTTGCAATGGAATGAAGGCGCAAAGCCACAACTTGTTTCATTACGGGTCCTCCATGGAAGAACTTCAACCTAGAGCCATTGACCTTGAAGGGTCTGTCGTCCTCCATGGAAGATATCTCAACAGTACCATATGGAAAGACTTTTTTAATCACAAAAGGTCCTGTCCACCTGGATTTCAACTTCCCTGGAAAAAGTTTCAATCGGGAATTGTACAACAATACCTGTTGACCAGGCTCAAACTCCTTGTGTTTAAGTTTGCTATCATGATACTTCTTAGCTTTTTCTTTATAAATTCTAGAGCTTTCAAAGGCTGAATTCCTAAACTCATCAAGCTCTAACAGTTGAAACTTTCGTTTCTCAAGAGCTGCTGTGGCATCAAAGTTTAGGAATTTAATAGCCCAAAAGGCTCTATGTTCAAGCTCCACTGGTAAATGACAAGCTTTCCCGTACACAAGCTGATAGGGAGACATTCCTATCGGAGTTTTGTATGCAGTTCGGTATGCCCACAGTGCATCATCCAGTCTTTTTGACCAATCCTTTAGAGAAATACTGACAGTCTTCTCCAGGATTCGCTTCAATTCCCTATTGGAAACTTCCACTTGGCCACTTGTCTGCGGATGATAAGGTGTAGCGACCTTATGCCTGACACCATACTTTGTTAACAGATTTTCAAACTGCTTATTGCAAAAATGAGAGCCTCCATCACTTATGATTGCTCTTGGCACTCCAAATCTGGTAAAGATATTCTTTCTTAGGAAGTTTACAACCACCTTCGCATCATTAGTAGGAAGAGCTGTTGCCTCAACCCACTTAGAAACGTAGTCCACAGCTACCAGAATGTACTGGTTGGAATAGGAAGATGGAAATGGTCCCATGAAATCAATCCCCCATAAATCAAATAATTCCACCTCCATAATAGTGTTTAGAGGCATTTCATCTTTCCGGGAAATGTTCCCTGTCTTTTGGCATCTTTCGCACTTTTCCACATACTCTCTGGCATCTTTGAAAAGAGTAGGCCAGTAATACCCACTTTGCAATACCTTTTGAGCAGTTCTGTTTCCACCAAAATGGCCACCATAATCAGAATTGTGACAATGCCATAAAATCTCCTTGATTTCCAATTCTGATACACATCTTCTCAAGATTCCATCAGCACATTGGAAATACAGGAATGGATCATCCCATACATACCTCCTAGCATCATGTAAGAACTTTTTTACTTGTTGCTTTGTGAGATCAGGAGGTACTTTCTTGATTACCTTAAAATTCACAAAATCAGCAAACCATGGTTCCATATGCAGTGCAAAAATTGGTTCTTCAGATAATTTCACAGATATTGCAAGGACTTGTTCATCCGGAAAATAATCGTTGATCTCTAAAGCAGGATCATCTTGTAGGGTCTTCTCTCGGATTCTGGATAAGTGATCCGCAACTTTATTTTCCATTCCTGACTTGTCTTTGATCTCTAAATCAAACTCTTGAAATAACAACATCCACCTTAACAGCCGTGGTTTTGCATTTTGTTTAGAGATCAAATACTTTATTGCTGCGTGATCAGTAAAAATGATGGTCTTGGCACCAAGGAGATATGGTCTAAATTTATCAAGTGCATAGACCACAGCGAGCATCTCCTTCTCTGTTGTTGCATAGTTTACCTGTGCTTCATTCAGAACTTTGCTAGCATAGTAAATTACGTGCAACAGTTTGTTTCTTCGTTGGCCAAGAACAGCACCAATAGCTAGATCACTAGCATCGCACATCAACTCAAATGGCATACTCCAATCAGGTGAAACCAAGACAGGAGCAGTAGTGAGTTTTTCCTTTAATAAATTAAAGGCTTTAAGACACGCATCATCAAAAACGAACTCATTGTCTTTCATGAGAAGTTGACTTAGTGGCTTGGCAATTTTAGAGAAGTCTTTGATGAATCTTCTATAAAAGCCAGCATGACCAAGGAAACTCCTCACTCCATTAACATTAATTGGAGGAGGTAGTTTTTCAATGAGCATTAGTTTTGCTCTATCAACTTCTATACCTTCCTTAGAAATTTTGTGTCCAAGCACAATGCCTTCTTGGACCATGAAGTGACATTTTTCCCAGTTAAGGACCAGGTTTGTCTCCTGACATCTTTTCAGTACTTTAGATAAGTTGCCTAAGCAATCATCAAAGCAAGAGCCAAATACCGAAAAGTCATCCATGAATACTTCTAAGAACTTTTCTACCATATCTGAGAAGATTGATAACATGCACCTTTGAAAAGTAGCAGGTGCATTGCACAATCCAAACGGCATTCTCCTATAGGCAAAAACGCCAAAAGGACAAGTGAATGCTGTCTTTTCTTGATCTTCCGGAGTCACTGCAATTTGATTATAACCACTGTACCCATCAAGGAAACAATAATAAGAATGACCTGCTAACCTTTCCAGCATTTGATCCACAAAAGGGAGAGGAAAATGATCCTTCCTAGTTGCTTCATTAAGCCTTCTGTAGTCAACACACATTCTCCATCCAGTAATTGTCCTGGTAGAGATTAATTCATCTTTATCGTTCTTCACCACAGTGACACCTCCTTTCTTTGGCACAGTTTGTACAGGACTTACCCATGCAGTATCTGATATTGAATAAATCATTCCAGCATCAAGAAGTTTAACTACTTCTTTTCTCACCACTTCTTTCATCATGGGGTTCAATCTCCTTTGAGGCTGCCTTACAGGTTTGATATCATTCTCCATGAGAATTTTATGCGTACAGAAAGAAGGGCTTATACCCTTAAGATCAGCCATGGACCATCCTAAAGCAGTCTTATGCTTTAAAAGAATTTCTTTCAGTTTCTTCTCATCATTAGCAGATAACCTGTTATTTATGATCACTGGATATGTTTCATTGTCACCCAGGAACATATACTTTAGGGCTGGAGGTAACTCCTTAAGATCAACTTTAGGAGCACCTATTTCCTTGTCAGAAGTCTTCTGTTCAAGCAACTCATTAGCAACTTTAATGTCTTCCTCAAAAGGGATATGATCTCTTTCTTGCAATTCAACAGTAAATTCTTGCAAGGGAGTTTCATCTTCATGCATCACTTCCTCTAAGACATTAATTTCAAAACAATCACTATCATCATATGGTCTTTTTATTGCATCAAAGACATTGACAGTGATTGTGTCTTCATTCATCCTTAGCACCAGCTTTCCCTGTTCTACATCAATCATTGCACGGGCTGTGGCCAGGAAAGGTCTACCCAATATGAGAGGCATTTCATTCTCAACCTCCATATCAAGCACAATAAAATCAGCCGGAAAGATGAACTTGTCAATTTTTACAAGAACATCTTCGACTATTCCACTTGGCTTCCTCAAGGATCTATCAGCCAGCTGAAGAGAAACCAGAGTAGGCTTCAATTCAGTGATCCCTAAGGCTTTACAAACAGATAAGGGCATCAGATTAATACTTGCCCCTAAATCACACAAAGCTTTGCCAATCTTTGTGTCTCCTATTTCAATTTCAATATTAAAGCTTCCAGGATCACGAAGTTTGGGAGGAAACTTCCTAGTGATAATAGCACTGCACTTCTCATTAAGTGCAACTGTTTGGCATTCCTGTAGCTTTTGCTTCCTGGAAAGGAGATCTTTCATGAATTTGGCATAGTTTGGCATATTAGCCAATGCTTCAGCGAACGGAATGTTCACATGCAATTTCTTGAAAAGATCAAGAAATCTGTCATAACTTTTGGCTTTTAATTCTGGCTTCAACCTTCCAGGATAAGGTGCCATTTTCATCAGATACTCTTCACTGAGTTCAAATTTTTCTTTTGGAAGAGTAGCTGTCTCCTTCTCATCATCAGTTGGTTTCAATACTTCAGGAGATTTTTCTTTTTCTTTTTCAGGTTTCTCCTCTTGTTCGATCTTCTTTTCCTTCTCAATAGGTTTTGGTGGTGATGATACCACTTTCCCACTTCTAGTTGTAACTGCCAGACAATCTTCCTTGGGGTTAGTAGTAGTGTTACCAGGAAAGGTACCTGGAGCTCTATCAGATAATTGTTGGGCTAGTTGACCAATCTGATATTCCAGGTTCTTGATTGAAGCTTTTGTATTTCTGGAATCAGCTCTGCTTTCCTCAATGAAAGCATTGGTACTTCTTTGATTAGCCTTACTTTCCTCCATGAAAGCGTTAGTACTTTGTGCTAATGTTCCGACTAAACGCTCCAGGTCAGAAGGCTCTTTTTTTGGAATAGGTGGTGGTTTTAGATAGTTGTCTGATGTCATATCTAAACCAGTACCTTGATAACTTTTCCTTTGGTAATTATTACCACCAGCAGCATTATTTTGATTTCTTGAGAAATTTTGCTGATTAGGGCGCTGATCATACCAAATACCATTTACCTGAAATTGTTGAGTAGAATCTGAGGACATCAATGTAGGACAAGTATTGGTGTCATGATCTTCATGACAATACTCACAATCAAGGACAACTGCACTTGCTTGAACTTTGGAAAGTTGCATCCTTTCAAACTTCGCATGCAGATTGGACATTTGTTGTGATAACAACTTTTGTTCTGCCAGCATTGCACTATTATCATTGATTGGCACTGCTTCCCTTTTCCCTGTCCTTATAGATGTTTCATTCTCGTTCTTAGCTAACTTGTCAATAAGATGATATGACTCAGAAGCTAGTTTATCACCCAAAGAACCGCCTGCTGCAGTATTAATAACCAATTTCGTTTCTGGTAAACAACCATTGAAGAAGATTCTCACTTGGTCCCCTTGAGATAGGTTATAATGAGGAACCTTTCTCATGAGGGCCTTGAATCTATTCCAAGAAGCGCAGATGGTCTCTCCAAATTGTTGTTTGAAGGAGGTGATATCATTCACCATGTTGTTGTATTTCTCCATGGGGAAGAACTCTGCAAAGAATTTTTCAGATAAATTTTCCCAAGAGATGATGCTATCCGCAGGTTGTCTTTCCACCCAATCAAGAGCTTTTCCCTTAACAGAAAAAGGGAAAAGTCTTAATCGTATTGCATCATCAGAAACATGTGGAGGCTTTGTAGAGTCACAGATTCGTAAAAATCTGTCAATGAATCTGTGAGGATCTTCATTGTCCTCTCCTCCATACTTTTCTCTCGGCCAACTGAATGATGTTGGACTTGAGCTCCCATTGATTGTTCCCAAGTTCTGGTGGAAC
>JAVKPL010007588.1:0-29759 GCA_032173675.1 Gastrolobium villosum
CTGTCCCCTTTTGAATTTCCTGCGCTGCAAGCGTGGGTTCCCACGCTCTGGAGCGCCAGTTTCTTCTCCCTTGGCCCTTCAACTTCCTTTTCCACGCCCCAAGCGTAGGGATTACAAGCCGCTTGAGAGCGTGGGACTACTGCCTGTGTGTGGTTCCTGCGCTGCAAGCGTGGATTCCCACGCTTGAGGCGCCCAGCTTCTGTTTCAAACCTCTTTTCTACGCTCCAAGCGTAGGGTTCCACGCTTGGAGCGTGAAATTCTGTCCCACGTTTCTTAACTCTACTTTAAGCGCAGAGTTCTACGCTTCCTTCTTTATTCTGGAGCATTTTCACTTCCTTCTTTTGTTCAATTTTTTTTAATTTTTCTCTGGTTATCTAAAAAAAATGAAAACAAGAACAATAAAAGGATAAAAATGTTGGGTTGCCTCCCAACTAGCGCGTGTTTAACGTCCCGAGCCTGACGGTTACCTCATTTAAGTTGCCACAACTTGACCTTGAAGGGTCTGTCGTCCTCCATGGAAGAAGGCCTGGAAAAATTCGGGAATTATATAACAATACCTTGAAATGGAAGTGTCTAGAGCCAAGTACTATCCATGGAAGATATCTCCACAGTACCATATGGAAAGACCTTTTTAATCACAAAAGGTCCTGTCCACCTGGATTTCAACTTCCCTGGAAAAAGTTTCAATTTGTATAACAATACCTGCTAGGTTAAACTCCTTGTGTTTAAGTTTGCTATAGAGCTTTTTCTTTATAAATCCTAAGGCTGAATTCCTAAACTCATCAAGCTCTAATAGTTGAAACTTCCGTTTCTCAAGAGCTGCTGTGGCATCAAAGTTTAGGAATTTAATAGCCCAAAAGGCTCTATGTTCAAGCTCCACTGGTAAATGACAAGCTTTCCCGTACACAAGCTGATAGGGAGACATTCCTATCGGAGTTTTGTATGCAGTTCGGTATGCCCACAGTGCATCATCCAGTCTTTTTGACCAATCCTTTAGGGAAATACTGACAGTTTTTTCCAGGATTCGCTTCAGTTCCCTATTGGAAACTTCCACTTGGCCACTTGTCTGTGGATGATAAGGTGTAGCAACCTTATGCTTGACACCATATTTTGTTAACAGATTTTCAAACTGCTTATTGCAAAAATGAGAGCCTCCATCACTTATGATTGCTCTTGGCACTCCAAATCTGGTAAAGATATTCTTTCTTAGGAAGTTTACAACCACCTTTAGAGGCATTTCATCTTTTCGGGAAATGTTCCCTGTCTTTTGGCATCTTTCGCATTTTTCCACATATTCTCTGGCATCTTTGAAAAGAGTAGGCCAGTAATACCCACTTTGCAATACCTTTTGTGCAGTTCTATTTCCACCAAAATGACCACCATAATCAGAATTGTGACAATGCCATAAAATTTCCTTGATTTCCAATTCTGATACACATCTTCTCAAGATTCCATCAGCACATTGGAAATACAGGAATGGATCATCCCATATATACCTCCTGGCATCATGTACGAACTTTTTCACTTGTTGCTTTGTGAGATCAGGAGGTACTTTCTTGATGACCTTAAAATTAACAAAATCAGCAAACCATGGTTCCATATGTAGTGCAAAAATTGGTTCTTCAGATAATTTCACAGATATTGCAAGGACTTGTTCATCTGGAAAATAATCGTTGATCTCTAAAGCAGGATCATCTTGTAAGGTCTTCTCTCGGATTCTGGATAAGTGATCCGCAACCTTATTTTCCATTCCTGACTTGTCTTTGATCTCTAAATCAAACTCTTGAAATAACAACATCCACCTTAACAGCCGTGGTTTTGCATTTTGTTTAGAGATCAAATACTTTATTGCTGCGTGATCAGTAAAAATGATGGTCTTGGCACCAAGGAGATACGGTCTAAATTTATCAAGTGCATAGACCACAGCGAGCATCTCCTTCTCTGTTGTTGCATAGTTTACCTGTGCTTCATTCAGAACTTTGCTAGCATAATAAATTACGTGCAACAGTTTATTTCTTCGTTGGCCAAGAACAGCACCAATAGCTAGATCACTAGCATCGCACATCAACTCAAATGGCATACTCCAATCAGGTGAAACCAAGACAGGAGCAGTAGTGAGTTTTTCCTTTAATAAATTAAAGGCCTTGAGACATGCATCGTCAAAAACGAACTCATTATCTTTCATGAGAAGTTGACTTAGTGGCTTGGCAATTTTTGAGAAGTCTTTGATGAATCTTCTATAAAAGCCAGCATGACCAAGGAAACTCCTCACTCCATTAACATTAATTGGAGGAGGTAGTTTTTCAATGAGCATTAATTTTGCTCTATCAACTTCTATACCGTCCTTAGAAATTTTGTGTCCAAGCACAATGCCTTCTTGGACCATGAAATGACATTTTTCCCAGTTAAGGACCAGGTTTGTCTCTTGACATCTTTTCAGTACTCTAGATAAATTGCCTAAGCAATCATCAAAGCAAGAACCAAATACCGAAAAGTCATCCATGAATACTTCTAAGAATTTTTCTACCATATCTGAGAAGATTGATAACATGCACCTTTGAAAAGTAGCAGGTGCATTGCACAATCCAAACGGCATTCTCCTATAGGCAAAAACGCCAAAAGGACAAGTGAATGCTGTCTTTTCTTGATCTTCTGGAGTCACTGCAATTTGATTATAACCACTGTACCCATCAAGGAAACAATAATATGAATGACCTGCTAACCTTTCCAGCATTTGATCCACAAAAGGGAGAGGAAAATGATCCTTCCTAGTTGCTTCATTAAGCCGTCTGTAGTCAACACACATTCTCCATCCAGTAATTGTCCTGGTAGAGATTAATTCATCCTTATCGTTCTTTACCACAGTAACACCTCCTTTCTTTGGTACAGTTTGTACAGGACTCACCCATGCAGTATCTGATATTGAATAAATCATTCCAGCATCAAGAAGTTTAACTACTTCTTTTCTCACCACTTCTTTCATCATGGGGTTCAATCTCCTTTGAGGCTGCCTTACCGGTTTGATATCATTCTCCATGAGAATTTTATGCGTACAGAAGGAAGGGCTTATACCTTTAAGATCAGCCATAGACCATCCTAAAGCAGTCTTATGCTTTAAAAGAACTTCTTTCAATTTCTTCTCATCATCAGCAGATAAACTGTTATTTATGATCACTGGATATGTTTCATTGTCACCCAGGAACATATACTTTAGGGCTGGAGGTAACTCCTTAAGATCAACTTTAGGAGCACCTATTTCCTTGTCAGAAGTCTTCTGTTCGAGCAATTCATTAGCAACTTTGATGTCTTCCTCAAAAGGGATATGATCTCTTTCTTGCAATTCAACAGTGAATTCTTGCAAGGGAGTTTCATCTTCATGCATCACTTCCTCTAAGACATTAATTTCAAAACAATCACTATCATCATCTGGTCTTTTTATTGCATCAAAGACATTGACAGTGATTGTGTCTTCATTCATCCTTAGCACCAGCTTTCCTTGTTCTACATCAATCATTGCACGGGCTGTGGCCAGGAAAGGTCTACCCAATATAAGAGGCATTTCATTCTCAACCTCCATATCAAGCACAATGAAATCAGCCGGAAAGATGAACTTGTCAATTTTTACCAGAACATCTTCGACTATTCCACTTGGTTTCCTCAAGGATCTATCAGCCAGCTGAAGAGAAACCATAGTAGGCTTCAATTCAGTGATCCCTAAGGCTTTACAAACAGATAAGGGCATCAGATTAATACTTGCCCCTAAATCACACAAAGCTTTGCCAATCTTTGTGTTTCCTATTTCAATTTCAATATTAAAGCTTCCAGGATCACGAAGTTTGGGAGGAAACTTCCTAGTAATAATAGCACTGCACTTCTCATTAAGTGCAACTGTTTGGCATTCCTGTAGCTTTTGCTTCCTGGAAAGGAGGTCTTTCATGAATTTGGCGTAGTTTGGCATATTAGCCAATGCTTCAGCGAACGGAATGTTCACATGTAATTTCTTGAAAAGATCAAGAAATCTGTCATAACTCTTGGCTTTTAATTCTGGCTTCAACCTTCCAGGATAAGGTGCCATTTTCAGCAGATACTCTTCACTGAGTTCAAATTTTTCTTTCGGAAGAGTAGCTGTCTCCTTTTCATCATCAGTTGGTTTCAATACCTCAGGAGATTCTTCTTTTTCTTTTTCAGGTTTCTCCTCTTGTTCAATCTTCTTTTCCTTCTCAGTAGGTTTTGGTGGTGATGATACCACTTTCCCACTTCTAGTTGTAACTACCAAACAATCTTCCTTGGGGTTAGTGGTAGTGTTACCAGGAAAGGTACCTGGAGCTCTATCAGATAATTGTTGGGCTAGTTGACCAATCTGATATTCCAGGTTCTTGATTGAAGCTTTTGTATTTCTGGAATCAGCTCTGCTCTCCTCAATGAAAGCATTGGTACTTCTTTGATTAGCTCTACTTTCTTCTATGAAAGCGTTGGTACTTCTTTGATTAGCCTTACTTTCCTCCATTAAAGTGTTAGTACTTTGTGCTAATGATCCGACTAAACGCTCCAGGTCAGAAGGCTCTTTTTTTGGAATAGGTGGTGGTTTTAGATAATTGTCTGATGTCATATCTAAACCAGTACCTTGATAATTTTTCCTCTGGTAATTATTACCACCAGCAGCATTATTTTGATTTCTGGAGAAATTTTGATTAGGGCGCTGATCATACCAAATACCATTTACCTGAAATTGCTGAGTAGAATCTGAGGACATCAATGTAGGACAAGTATTGGTATCATGATCTTCATGACAATACTCACAATCAAGGATAACTGCACTTGCTTGCACTTTGGAAAGTTGCATCCTTTCAAACTTCGCATTTAGATTGGACATTTGTTGGGACAACAACTTCTGTTCTGCCAGCATTGCACTATTATCATTGAGTGGCACTGCTTCCCTTTTTCCGGTCCTTATAGATGTTTCATTCTCGTTCTTAGCTAACTTGTCAATAAGATGATATGACTCAGAAGCCAGTTTGTCACCCAAAGAACCGCCTGCTGCAGTATTAATCACCAATTTTGTTTCTGGTAGACAACCATTGAAGAAGATTCTCACTTGGTCCCCTTGAGATAGGTTATAATGAGGAACCTTTCTCATGAGGGCCTTGAATCTATTCCAAGAAGCGCAGATGGTCTCTCCAAATTGTTGTTTAAAGGAGGTGATATCATTCACCATGTTGTTGTATTTCTCCATGGGGAAGAACTCTGCAAAGAATTTTTCAGATAAATTATCCCAAGAAATGATGCTATCTGCAGGTTGTCTTTCCATCCAATCAAGAGCTTTTCCCTTAACAGAAAAAGGGAAAAGTCTTAATCGTATTGCATCATCAGAAACATGTGGAGGCTTTGTAGAGTCACAGATTCGTAAAAATCTGTCAATGAATCTGTGAGGATCTTCATTGTCCTCTCCTCCATACTTTTCTCTTTCGGCCAACTGAATGATGTTGGACTTGAGTTCCCATTGATTGTTCCCAAGTTCTGGTGGAACAATTCCAGCATTTGGCCTGTTGAAGACAGGCGTGAGGATGGTGTTCATCCTAGGATCAGCATTCTGATTAGGAGCAGCCATCCCTAGGGTTTCAGCTACTGGAATGGGAGCTGTCTGTGCCCTTTTTCTTTCCTTCTCTTTTTGAGCAATTCGTTCGCTTCTCCTTAGAAAAGCACTGCTTTGCATACAACTTTAGAGAAAAGATTAGTAGCACAGATTCAAAACAAAAATAAAATAAAATAAAATAACTACAATTTAATCTTTAAAATCAAGATTAATTGATTTAAGAAAACACTCCCCGGCAACGGCGCCAAAAACTTGTTACGTGAATCGGCAAGTGTACCGAATCGCGCAAGTAATACAGTGATAAATCACAGTTCGTATCCACAGAGAGTGTGTTTAAATCAATTAAAACTCTTTCTTTTAAGATTAAATATTTCAAAAGGGTTTTGACACGAATGTCAGGATTGTGTGAAAATTTGATTTGTAAAATTAAAAAGACTTGTTTTTGGTTCTTTTTGAATAAGAATTGAAATAAGGGTTTAAATATTGAGAAAAGCGCTGTAGTAGGGAGCACTCACCAATGATCCCCACCTTTTACTCTGGATTAAGTTAAATATTAATATATAAATCGTGAACTTAGATAATTATCAGATAAAAGTATCAATAGTTAATTCTCAATCCCTTGAGGAATTAACCCTTTAATCTCATATAGAACCCTAATTCCTTGAGGTGCCCTATATGAGATTAAGCATAACGATCGATAATTGAAACATCTACAATATGAATCATGTCTATGTCTAGATCATGTTCATACCGTCGTTCTATCCCCTTTCCGGATTAAAGACCTCAGATCCCTCTTGTTGGCCCTAATCCTCAGATTTATTATTACTTACTAGATTGATCGGATCTAATAATAACAATAACAATACGAACAGAATAGAACGAAATTCAAAAGATAAATATATTCATAAAAACTCAATCCATTGTATCAGGGGTTCACAAGGGTTCGTGACCCTAACTACAGCAAAAGAGGTTCTAGCCAACCATTATCATGGCTAGAATCCAAAATTCAATTGAAAAACAAAAACTAAAAGAACTACAGAAAGGTAGAAGAAGAGATCTCTCCGAACTTCCGCCTCCGAATGATCTCAGATGTGTAGAATATCAGATGTGTCTCCTAGGGTTGCTTTATGCCCTTTTTATAGCTTGAAAATCCTCCTTTCCTCGCAACTGACAGCTGTCTCTCTCAATCCCACGCTTGGAGCGCAGGATCCACGCTCCAGGCGTGGAACTTCTGCCATTTTTGCTTTCTCCACGCTCCAAGCGTGGAGTTCCACGCTTGCAGCGTGGACTCACTGTTCTGAAGTCCCCTCCCACGCTTCAAGCGTGGATTCCTACGCTTGGAGCGTGGGGCTTCTGTCTGATTCTTCTTCTTACTCCTTTATTTGTTATTTTCCTCCTGAAAACATGAAGAATTTGAGTGAGAGAGTGTCTGACAATTTTATTCAATAATTTCACCACATATACACTTTTATATACAGTTTTAGATCTGATTTTCTGCTGTTTTTGATCTATAAAAGTATATATGCTGGGAGCATATCAAACATGAAGTTAGCTAAGAACGAGAATGAAACATCTATGAGCTAAATCCTCAGGAAGGTCTTCAGCACTGGGCCTTGTATTCTGAAATAATTAAATATTTGTGTCATGAATCCTAAGTCAAATCCAAGAATAACAGCACCATCTTCAGTGGTAAGCACAAGTAATATTATGATTATAGTTAGATAAAGATCAGAGATGAATGAGAATAAAGACTAGAGAATTATAATAACCCAATGACAACTTATGAGGTAAAGTTATCCATGAGGTATCAAGTATCTGAAATGTCACAATTAAACTAGACCCAGTAGTGGTAGAGCATTTCTCCCCAGAAAAAAAAAATGAAGGGGGTCCTTTTCTGAAGTCGGATCATCAAAATGTTGCGAGTAAAGTCCCTTTTGGGTCCCTAACAAAAAACACGGTTCTCACTTTAGTTCCTTACAAAACAAAATTAATCGGCTGGTCACTATAAAATTCAAAGTAGACTTATTTTAGTCCTTTTGAGGGATTAATGTAAGTCTTTTTTGAATTTGTGAGGGACCACGATTTTAACTAAATGGGTCCACTCTGAATTTCTTAGGAACCTCTAGACTAATTTTTTTTGTAAGAGACTAAAATGAGGACCGTGTTTTTTGTTAGGGACCTAAAAGGAACTTTACACAAATGTTGCATATTTGGACACTGATCATATTTAAATAGAAACTCTAGCACTTGCAACTTTTAAGGGAAATTCTCAATTTTTTTACTATGATAAATATAATATATAATATGGCAAGCAGAAGTAGCAGTCCGAATTCAAAGGTTAAATATGTTTACATAAGTGTCAAGAAGTGATCAACCCTTCCAAAATGAGACTTTACATTGTAACTACTCTACTATCGGAATGAGGTTAGTTAGTGGCCATAAATTGTGCAAGTATGATCACATTAAGCAGAATTAACTATCAAGTAAACATCAGATTGTCATTTACCTTAAAAGCAGCTGCATATGCTGGTTATAGATTAGACATGCCTTCAAAGGGCAACTTATTATGGATGAGCTCCCACAACACAATTGCAAAGCTGTAGGCATCCACCTTACGGTTGTAATGCTTCTTCTCACCTTGTCTTAGAGTAACAGTGTTGTAAAGCTGCCACCAAACACGAAAGTAATGATAAATTACTTAATATGGCACAACCCATCTAGGAAATCAATAAATGTTCAAAGTTTTGGCAATTAGGAAGTACTTCTGGAGCCATCCAACGATATGTTCCCGTTTCAGCAGTCATCATCTCTGTTAAGGACTCTTCTCTGGCTAGACCAAAATCAGCAAGTTTAACTGTCTTATGATCTGCTGTCATTTACCTTAAAAGCAACATAGCAACCTCTCGGGCAAACCGAGCCTCTCTCTTTGAAATCTCTTCTGGGGTTTCTCCCATGTTAATAATCTTAACAGCAACATTCTGATTTTTATATCTGCAATCAGAAAATCCAACAAGAACAACTCAACATGTCAGCAAATACTCTTATCTAATGGATGTAGAATGTGTATTCGTCCAAACAGATTAGTCCAAACCGTGACTCTGAAATTTGATATAAATCTAAATGAAAGTGCTCCTTAGAAATCAAAACAAACTTTGAGCTAAATCTTATAAAAAAAAAATTATAACTTTTTAGGCTTTTTGACCATTGTTGCCCTTATGTAATAATTAATTACCAAATTGACCTTGACTATAAACTATTTCAAAAATTTAACCTCTCCAGAAAAGATAACACCAATCTGCCCCTGTTTGACCAAGCCTACCCGGGTACCCCCTTCCCTACCCGGGTAGATTTTGAAATTTTCTATCTACCCGGGTAGGGAGGGGGGTACCCGGGTATATTTCTTGAATCTGGAAAATGTTTGAATTATTTACCCGGGTAGGGAGGCGGGTACCCGGGTAAATAATCCAGATTGAAAAACGAGCAGGGATGGTGCCATGCCAGCTGAAGAACAACAACTCCAAATTGAAAATGCCAAACTCAAAGTTGAGATTTGTGTCCACAAAACTCAAAAACATAGGTTATAATTACTTTTCTGATTTTCTTTATATATAAAATCCAGATTGAAAATTACACTCTTAGAACATTTGTTGGTATAGAAATATACCCGGGTACGCAATTGTCGCTGTCTTCAGTGCCTGCCTCAGAAGTTGCGGTCTTCGGTCATCAAAGCTCAATGTCACGTGAAACGTTAACATTAAAAGTAAAACAAAACCAAATCTTGACCTATTATACAGAGCAACTTAACAAAAAAGAGGTCTCAAGAATAAGATAGTTTGATCGTTGTTGTAGAGAGAAATGGCTGGTAATGCAAATAGGAGATTGGGCGTGGCTGTGGATTTCTCACCATGCAGCATCAAAGCACTAAAATGGACGGTGGATAATGTTGTCAAAGAAGGGGATCACCTCATTCTTGTTATCATTCGCACCTCAGAATACTACGAGCACGGCGAGATGCAGCTCTGGGAAGCCACCGGCTCACGTTAGTAATCTCTGTTACCATGCTTCTATACGTGTTGCAATTCATGTACACGAAATATATATAGGAGCTTATAGAACAAAAAATTCAATTCAGAGTTGTTGTTCTTCAGTTGGCATGGCACCATCTCTGCTTGTTTTTCAATCTGGATTATTTACCCGGGTACCCGCCTCCCTACCCGGGTAAATAATTCAAACATTTTCCCAGATTCAAGAAATATACCCGGGTACCCCCCTCCCTACCCGGGTAGATAAAAATTTTCAAAATCTACCTGGGTAGGGAAGGGGGTACCCGGGTAGGCTTGGTCAAACAGGGGCAGATTGGTGTTATGTTTTCAGGTGAGGTTAAATTTTTGAAATAGTTTATAATCAAGGTCAACTTGGTAATTAATTATTACATAAGGGCTACAATGGTCAAAAAGCCGAACTTTTTATGATAGAAGGATTCAATAACCAAAATTGATTCCAGAAAACAGAAGCAGAAAAATTAAAATATAAACAAACACACAAATAATCTAGTTTGACTTACTTTCCTTCATAGACTTTGGCATGAGCACCTTCCCCAATTTTTGGCCCAATAAATAGTTGTCTGTGATCTATAAACCACTCAGCTTCTAAATTGAACTCCTCAACCGAGTGAACCTCATTCCCAGATCTCTAAGAAATTCAAAATGGACCAATTTAGTTGAAATCGTGATCTCTCACAAATTCAAAAATGACCCATATTAGTCCCACAAAAGGACTAAAATGAGTCCATTTTGAATTTCTTAGGAACCACGAATAGCCTTTTTATTTGCTAGGGATTAAAGCGGGCATCGTAAAATTTGCTAAGGACCGAAAAGGATATTTACTCTAAAAGTAAAATCCCTTTTGGATCTCTAACAAAAAATATGATCCCCACTTTCATTCCTTAAAAAAAAAGGTCAACTTTTGGTCCCTCTACGGTTCCAGTTCTTTGAAAATATGATCCCTCAGAAATTTAATGAAGATCCAATTTAATCCTTAAAAAAGGACTACTATGAATATTTTTTTTATAAGGGATTAAAGTAAGGACCGTACTTTTTGTTAGGGACTCAAAAAGGGACTTTACTATAACATTAATCTTGAGACTAAGATAATAGTGAGAGGAATCTACATGACTGAATAATCGGGCCATATTGGGCTTTATACCTTCATGATTTTTTTTGGTCCAATTATTTGTTCAAGTATGCTTGTAAGACAACAAAGTCTAAAATACCACAATGGATTATGGTCTTGCATTAACTGGGCTAGTCACTGTCCCAAGCCTCATCAGCCTCTTTTGCTGTTCTCCTCTTATGGATATCACTTTTTATCACATTACTATGTGAATTTGTGGTGTTGTCCAAATCATCCCCAGTGTCCCTCCTACTGTATCCATCAGCTTTTGATACTCTTGAGTCCTCCTCAGCATCTGAAAGCCACATCAAGTTTTCTGAATTGCTAAATATATCTATGGATTCAGAATCAATTCTGCTAATTGCTTCTTGCCTCCCTCTCACACTCTTTGTTGCATCAAAGCTATTATGATATTGAGTAGAATCATCAACCTTACCCTCATGATCCCTCACAACTTTCTTTTTGTCTCTCTTTATTTGATACGCATACTCATCATCACTGCTGCTGCTCTTATAGTTACTATCACTGAACTGAATCTTGTAAGCATTGTAGCCATTTCTTTTATCTTTTCCTTGGGGAAGTTGTCACAACAAACTTGCACAGTCTCATGAAACTTCCAATGGAGATGCATATTTTGCACAACTCCTCCGAAGACTCCACGAACACCAACCGGAACATAATTCTTATTCCTGAAGCCAATTTTTTTAAATGCCTGAAGCTGTTCAGGTGTTAAGAGCTCTGGATCATGTCGAGGAGAAGGCAGGTCTGGTAGCTCATATTTCTTGAGTTTTTGTAGTAGCAATGCCAACCCTAAACCCTAAACCCTAAACCCTATCTTCTTGGCCTGCAATATTTGGAAGGCAGGCAAATAAGATTTAATCAAATGTTCATCTAACAAATACTACAACAAACATAAAAAGCAAAAGAAGCAACTGATATGAAATAATAACTTAAAGCTAATGGGGAATATTCAATTTCTACATCTAAGAAACAAGAAGAATCTCAAGCGGTACTCTCTCTCTCTCTCTCTCTCTCTCTCTCTCTCACACACACACACACACACACATCAACCTAATTTTCACTTCCTTATTCAACCCAATTTTCACTTATTGGGTTTCATAGTATTCAATCAATCAACAAACACACACACACACACAAAGATAGTTCTCATCTCTTATCAACCCAACAACCCAATTTTCACTTCCTTATTGGGTCTCATAGTATTCAATCAATCAACAAAATGATCATACAAATATGTTATAAGCTGTAATCATGGAAACTCTTGAGCTTGCTAAATTTTGCACAGAAATCTAAGTTCAGGCAACTCTTACAAACTATATCATAAATTTGAATGCATAAAACTCAGACATGGTCTGTGCCATATGATGTATTCCCATTTTTCAATAGAAGACATTCAATTGCAAAGAGTCTTTGTCCAAAGCTAATATAAGCTACTAAGATAACAATATATGAAAGAGAAAGTGAAAACATGGATTACAAAGTGAAGTCCAAAGGGTAATAGGAAGGTTTAGATAATATACTCTTCTGAGATTGTAAATGAGCCTCTCCTCCTCGGTCATAAGTTTCTTCTTCAATTTCTTAGCTCTTCGAATTTCCCTCAATGTTTTACCAGACTCTTTCTGCATTCTCCTTTCCACCTTGCTCCTCATACTCCTTCCTTTCGATGTTGACATTGCCCGAGATAAGGATAATCCATTCAAAACATTCAACGGCTTAACATAACAAGAAAAACTAACTTCATCGTATGCTGAGTCTTTAACAATGTTGTTCTGCTCCCATGTATGTCCTAAAGGTATAATATTCCTGACACAAAATAAATCAAAATCAATCGCAGAATTCAAAATCATAATAATAACAAGGCTTACTGATTGTTGCTTAAAAATAAATAAATAAAAAAGTAGAAGAAGAAGTTGGAACAGAGAGAGAGTAATAAAAGGGAGAAGCTTTGGTACGAAAGAGATGAGGGAGAGGGTGAATCAAGTAAAGGAATAAACTTTGAGGTGAAAGAGAAAATGAGGTTTAGGCATTTCTGAGCGGAATCACTTTTTATTTTTAATTTCATGATTTGTAGAAAGAGGGAAAACACAAAACGTTACCTGAAGAGATTGGATTGAAGGTGAACGAGAGAAGAGAGTGGCTTGAAGCAATGCCTCTGCAGATTTCTCGCACCAAACATTCTTCGTGCAAGAAATAAATGGAAATTTTATGTCTAACTGTGCATTCGCTTATGTCTAACTGTGCATTCGCTTATGCACAAATCGTGTATTTTTTTTTATAAGTGACTTGAATGCTTGATGTGTCTTCCTACATTATTTCGAGGGGAAAGATCTTCTTACTACTAAAAAAGTTCACCACTTTTATAACCAATTTTATTAGCGTTGATTTTCGTCAATCTAACGGTTGTAATTTATTAAAAATTAATAATTGATTAAAAGTATAACCCAATAATTTTCAATAAATTACAACCGTTAGATTGACGAAAATCAACAGTGATAAGATTGGATGTAAAGGTGATAAACTTTTTTCGGGGTAAATAGATCCTTCCCCTTATTTTGATAAATTTTTTTAAAATTTTGCGCCTATTGGGATAATGGTTTCGAATTTTGCATCAATATGGCCAAAAGGTCGTGTCAAGTTTGAGTTTTTTTTTTTTTTTTGCTTTGAAAATTTCCTTTAGATTTAATTATTAGTTTAATTTTTTTTTAAACGGGTTGAGAGTCTACCAATTTTTTAAGTATCCATATGTTGGTTATCTTTACCATCTCTTACAAAGTTTTTCACCCTCATTTTATAACTCTTTTCTAAATGACTTGAACAATTATCACTCATAGAATCTTAAAGACAGAAGGATCATAAAATATACGTATGGATCATTATCAAAAAATTTCAGATACACAGAATCCCTTAAAATGATAAGCATATAGAGCATACATGCTTCTTTTTTAGAATAGATTATGCTAATAACATTATGGGAATAAATTTTCCATTAAACTTTTATTCTAGCAGCTGAGACATAAAATAAGTTAGGGCCTACCATTTTATTTTCTCTCAAATATTTCACCTTTCTCTCACATATTTCACCTTTTTCTCTCTTCATTGTTGGGTCTGCTACAAGAAAGAAAGTAGAACATAAATGTCAAATCTTACATCATAAGCAGACATAATCTATGTAGCACCGATATGACACGCGACACGTGATACGACACGACATGACACTCCGACACGCCAATCCTAAAAAATTATGGATTTCGACACGTTGGGACACGTTTTAATATTAAATAATATTTTTAATTTATATAGTTTATATTTCATTTAATATTTAATAATTTAAAAAAAATGAAACTAAATTAATAATACCCATCAACACGTTATAAAGATGGAAGCTTTAATAAAAAAAAGGGATGAGAGAGACATAATATCATATAGAGAGATCAAATCATATTAGAGAGAGATCAGAGAGAATGAGATATAACAAGAGCATAATAGGAATTGACAACAATGATGCTGAGATGATCTCTTATCTACTTAAGGGGAAAAAATACAAAAAAATAAAATTGATATGATCAGGTGGAAGCTTTATTTTAATTTTTTTTTAAATTTAAAAAAAATAAAAAATAAAAAAATTTATGAAAATGCCAGTTGACCGTGTCTGACACGGTAAATTCGCGTCTCGGAATGGTCAACTTGTCGGAAAAATTCAACCGCGTGTCCGACACCGTGTCGGAGCGTGTCGCCGTGTCGGACCCGACTCTTCCTGTTTTTACAAGTGTCCGTGCTTCCTAGGACATAATAATGACACACCAACAATTACTTTTGACAAAATATTACAATCCAAGGCCCTAAAAGTAACCTTTTTGACAAAACACTACCATTGTTGTTTAAAATCTCGATTTATCACTATGATTTTACGTTTTTACGATTTTCTTCAACAAAATGTTTTTACTAATATTCCAAACGCTTTTACGTTTTGGCGATATTTTATGATTTTTTTACATTACTAATTTGCGTTTTATGATTTTTAATCCGGTTTCAATTTTACTTAAGATCTCGATTTTGACAACATTGAACACTACAATCCAAAACAATAAAGTAACTTTTGACTTTAGCACGCTACAATCCAAATTATTAAATTAGCTTTGTCTAAAGTGACTTTTCTAAAAATGACTTTTTTATTTTAAAAATGCTTGTGAGGATTGATTGTTTAGGTGTCAGATTGAGCCCTCTTCTTTGTTCAGAATTAAGATTGCCATATATAAAAAAGGGTTTTCTGAATTGATATAATTTGATTTACAATGATAGGGGATATATAAACAAGAGTAAATGAAAAAAACAACGAAACAAATTCAAATCCTTATTAACAAAAAATTAAATCTCTAATTAATAGGCTACAATAAGGAATATAATTGTATTTCAAATAAAAATGGAAAGATTATAATCTTGATTTTCTACAAAATTGATTTTTTACATCAAAATATTGTTCCTGTTAGGTACGAGAATGAGAGATATTGCTATTCATTCTGCCAACACCAAGAAAGGGTATGTATGATTTGTATTTATGGTCTTCCTAAATTTATAGGTAATTCAGGTCAGAAAATATAGAAATATAGAGTTATGTATCCCAAAAATATAGATATATTATTTTATACAATATCGTACCAAATGCTAGATAGTATTAAAATTCAATCAAGTCTTATACAATTAGGTCTCATACTATCAGGTCTTATACTATCAGATCTTATACTATCAGGCCTTATTTTATATTATACACCAAACATGCCCTAATATTCCAAAAAAATGTTGTATTATTTTGAAACGCCCTCCCTTGTATGCATCCAAGAGAGTCGTTAGGCAGAAGGAATCATTCTGGAGGCCAAGAACTTGAACAAGCCACCACCACAATTCCACGGAGGAAATCGAGCAGGCAGATTCTTCAGGACGGCACCTGGTAGGGGTCGAGGCAGAGGTACGCCGTTGCAGGCACGGCCTGGAAATTTTAAGAGAAACTTTACGGTGGGTCAATCGTCGACTGGACGTCAGGGCACGACTGTTTGTGCTACATGTGGAAAGAATCACTTTGGAGTCTGTCGCAAAAACAACAATGCATGCTTCAGATGCGGCCAGCAAGGTCATTTTGCTTACAAATGCCCCCAGAACGCTGATCAACAGCCTCCGCAAGCACGGGTGTTCACATTGGATGCAAATGAAGCGCAGAAGTTTCCCAACCTGATCAAAGGTAATGTCACTTTGAATGGTCACCCAATTTCTGTTATCTTTGATTCTGGAGCGTCTGGCTCTTTTATGGCAAAGCATACTGCCTTGAGTATAGGCATCACCCCAACCCCGTTACCTTATGAGTTACACATCAGCACACCTACTGGAGGATCGTGCACGGCCTCAGAGATCTGCAGAGGTGTTGCCTTGCAGTATGAAGGGAACACGTATACAGTTAATTTGGTGGTCCTGCCGGTATTCAACTTCGATGTGATTATCGGTATGGACTGGTTGACGGAAAACGGGATAACCTTGGATTGTCGTGCGGGGAAAGTCATTGTTCCTGCAAAGGATGGTAATTTTCAACCTTTCTCTCTCATTTCCTTATTACAAGTTAGAAAAGAGCTCCGCAAGGGAGCAGCAGGGTATCTTTTGTCGATCGAGGCTGAGACCTCGGCTGACAATCAAATTCAGAATGTACCTGTAGTTAGAGAATTCGAGGAGGTATTCCCGGATGATATACCTCGATTGCCTCCTCATAGGGAAATAGAATTTTCCATCGAACTTGTTCCTGGAGTCGGACCAATCTCCATTGCCCCGTATCGTATGGCGCCGTTGGAACTTCGCGAGTTGAAGAAGCAGATAGAAGAGCTTTTGGCAAAGGAATTTATCAGACCGAGTACTTCCCCATGGGGTGCTCCAGCCATCTTGATTAAGAAGAAGGATGGAAGTTTACGTCTGTGTGTAGATTACCGCCAGCTGAACAAAGTAACGGTGAAGAATAAGTATCCGCTACCGAGGATCGACGATTTGATGGACCAGCTGAGAGGAGCCAGAGTCTTTTCCAAGATAGATTTACGATCGGGATACCATCAGATCCGGGTCAAACCAGAGGATATTCCGAAAACCGCTTTTAGGACTCGTTATGGGCACTACGAATATCAGGTGATCCCATTCGGACTTACGAATGCTCCAGCGGTATTCATGGACTACATGAACCGCATCTTCCGCCCATTTCTTGATCAGTTCGTTATTGTGTTTATCGACGATATCCTGATTTACTCAACTAATGAAGAGCTGCACGCGGAACATCTGAGGATTGTCTTGCAAGTCTTGAAAGAGAAGCAGTTGTACGCGAAATGGTCGAAGTGCGAGTTTTGGCTTAAAGAGGTCCAGTTTCTGGGCCATGTCATTTCATCAGAAGGTATCGCGGTGGACCCCAGCAAAGTTGAAGCTGTCATGAATTGGGAACGACCCAAGACGGTCACTGAAGTAAGAAGTTTCTTAGGTCTGGCTGGATACTATCGAAGGTTCATCCAGAATTTCTCTCAGATAGTGCAACCCCTTACTCGTCTCACTCGGAAGGATAAGCCTTTTGAGTGGACTGAAGCCTGTGAAGAATGTTTCTTGGAGCTAAAGAGCAGATTGACGAGTGCTCCCGTACTCACGATTCCGGATCCTACTCGAAAGTTCGAAGTTTATTGCGATGCGTCGCTGAAAGGACTTGGATGCGTGTTGATGCAGGACCGTATGGCAGTAGCTTACGCATCTCGACAACTGAAGCCTCACGAAGAAAATTATCCTACGCACGATTTGGAGTTAGCAGCTATAGTGTTCGCACTTAAAATCTGGAGGCACCACTTGTATGGTTCGCAGTTTGACGTGTTCAGCGATCATAAGAGTTTGAAGTACTTGTTCGACCAGAAGGAGCTGAATATGCGGCAACGTCGGTGGATGGAATTTCTGAAGGACTACGATTTTGAACTTAAATACCACCCAGGAAAGGCAAACGTGGTAGCCGACGCCCTGAGCAGGAAGACTCTACACACTGCAACTCTGATGATGGAAGAATTGAAGTTGTTTGAGGCCTTTCGAGACTTGAACTTATCGGTAGACGAGAGAGGAAGTAGCATAAGATTGGGAAATATAAAGGTGGAGAATGAACTGATCAGTAGAATTAAGAAGGCTCAGAAGGATGAAGAGTTAGTCCGCGAGTTGGTTGGTAACCAAGAGGTAGTAAAGGATGAGAATGATGTCTGGAGATTCCAGGGACGGCTGGTTGTGCCTAATGTAGAGATGAAGCAAGAAGTTATACAGGAGGCTCACAAGGGTAAGTACGCAGTTCATCCTGGATCCACGAAGATGTACCACGATTTGAAGACCTCGTTTTGGTGGCCGGGTATGAAGCGTGATATTGCGGAGTATGTATCTCGGTGCTTAACTTGTCAGAAGGTGAAGTACGAACATCAGAAACCTTCGGGACTCCTTCAACCTTTGGAGATTCCCGAATGGAAGTGGGACAGTATTGCAATGGATTTTGTTGTTGGACTTCCTCGGACGCGAGAAGGATACGATTCTATCTGGGTGATTGTTGACCGTTTAACAAAGTCAGCTCATTTCTTGCGTGTTAGAACCACATATGACACAGAGAGGCTTGCTAGAATTTATCTGCAGGAGATTGTGAAGCTGCACGGAGTTCCTACGAGTATTGTCAGTGATCGTGATCCCAAGTTTACATCTAAGTTTTGGGAATCCTTTCAAAGAGCATTAGGGACCCAATTGAGGTTGAGCACTGCTTATCATCCGCAGACCGATGGGCAGACGGAACGCACCATTCAAGCCTTGAGCTTAGGATATTTTCCTTATGTAACCATGTATGTGTGCTTAAATGTCTCCTTGAGTATGTGTGGTTTTGGACTCAAGTATAAGCATGATAAAAGTAGAATGATGGAGCTATTTCATGATGATATGTATGCATAGAAACCTCATGGTTATGTTCGAACTCATGCCACTGTTTTCTTGTATGGATATGCCACTGTTTTAAAAAAAGAAATGTGCCACTGTTTCGGTCCCTCAAAATCACCATTATATGCCACTGTTTCTGCACCTAAAAGCCACTGTTTCTGCACCTAAAAGCCACTGTTTCTGCACCTAAAAGCCACTGTTTCTGCACATTAGATGCCACTGTTTCTGCACATATATGCCACTGTTTCTGCACACTAGATGCCACTGTTTCTGCACATATATGCCACTGTTTCTGCACCTTATATGCCACTGTTTCTGCACATATATGTCACTGTTTTAGTGCTCCTTAAGCCACTGTTTTTATGCATGAAATACCACTGTTTTACTCATCAAATGCCACTGTTTCTATGCATAAAATGCCACTATTTTAGCCATGAAATGTCACTGTTTCCCTGCTTAAAGTGCCACTGTTTTTATGCATAAAAGGCCACTGTATTAAGTCATCATATGCCACTGTTTTTATGCATAAAAGGCCACTGTTTTAAGTCATCATATGCCACTGTTTTTATGCATAATGTGCCACTGTTTTAGTCACCATATGCCACTGTTCATATGCATAAAATGCCACTGTTTTAGTCATCATATGCCACTGTTTTTATGCATAAAATGCCACTGTTTTAGCCCTTCTATGCCACTGTTTGTATGCATAAAATGCCACTGTTGTAATCTATAATATGCCACTGTTTCACTATCCAAAAACCAAGATTTATGCCACTGTTTTGGAAGTTCAAAGTGCCACTGTTTCTGTTTTAAAAATGCCACTGTTTCTGTTTTAAAACGTCACTGTTTTGCTGCTGTATGCTCACTGTTTTGCTGCTGTAAACACTGCTGTATGTCCACTATTTTGCTGCTGTAAACACTGCTGTATGTCCACTGTTTTGCTGCTGTAAACACTGCTGTATGTCCACTGTTTTGCTGCTGTAAATACTGTGTTGCTGCTGTAAATACTGCTGTATGTCCACTGTTTTGCTGCTGTAAACACTGCTGTATGTCCACTGTTTTGCTGCTGTAAACACTGCTGTATGTCCACTGTTTTGCTGCTGTAAATACTGCTGTATGTCCACTGTTTTGCTGCTGTAAACACTGCTGTATGTCCACTGTTTTGCTGCTGTAAACACTGCTGTATGTCCACTGTTTTGCTGCTGTAAATACTGCTGTATGTCCATTGTTTTGCTGCTGTAGACACTGCTGTATGCTCACTGTTTTGCTGTAAATAGCCTCTGTAAATGATTAGTTGTAATTGATTTAGGTGCGCTTGAGAAGTAAGATACTTCGTTGCTGTTTGGTAGGCAAGCAAAGGCAAGTGTCAGGCGATGATGCCTAATGTAACTATTGACTACTGGTATAGAATTGTAACATGATGCTCCATATGCCGTAAAAATATTATGTTCCATTATAATGAAAGGAAACTGCCAAAAATGCGCCATGATGGCTATATGATTATGAGGTAAAGACGTTATGTGGCAGCATAACGCATATGAAAGGTATATAAGCATGCATTTTACATCATACCGCATTTTTACGCCTTGTGTGTGAAAGCATAGCATGACATGCATGTTTCAAGATCATATAGGCCTTGTGTAGAATAGTTATGTACAGGACCATGTGTTTGAGCAAGCATCATGTAGGCATCCCCAAGGTACCGGGGTATGGGACACTTGGCATCAGTCCGCATAGGCCCACAGCTGGAATCCACATGGAGCTCAGGTGCCAAGGGTATAATTGATTCCACTGTGAAGTGCGCGCACGACGGTGCTAAAAGCGCAAAGGAAAGGCGTTATATACGCAATATATGAATATGATAAAAAGGAAAAGGAACAAGGATATGTTGAAGTGACTGTTTATGATTTTGTGCCTAGTTAATATTGTTATATTATTGGTTTTATTGCCACACTACTGGGATTATTCTCACCCCTTCGGGGCTGCTATTTTCCTAAATGGCAGGAGGACATAAAAGCACATGAAGACGTGATGTTTGCTGTTGATTGCTGATGCGTGGATTACCACTATTGCTGTTTGTTTAAAATGGATAACTGTAATGATTAATGTTTTGGTACTTTTGGATGACTGTAGTCTTTATCATGTTTATGTTAGCTTGAACTTTTATGAACAATGGCTATTTTGGAAAACATTTGTGAAAAGAATTCAAGTGATGAGATTTGTCTATGGATTTGTATACTGCTTTGTTAGCTCATGTGACGTTAACGACTCTAATTCCGCTTAGCAAACGACTCTCTTGGATGCATACAAGGGAGGGCGTTACACTAATTGGTATCAGAGCAGTTTGGTCCATGGATTTGCTTGTGTTTGATTGAATTGATTGTTGTTTGTGTTTATCTGCTGATTGACTGTCTAAATGTGCTATAGTTTAAGTATATGTTAGCTAGGATAGTTAGATGGTTTAGACTGTTCTGTGATAAGACACGGATGCATAGCTAACTTGTCCGAATTGAACTCGAGTACCTACTTGGGACTGCTGCCATGAATAACTTGCGGTGAGCCTGATCAACTCATTTCCTGATATTGTGAGTGCAGAATCATGGCGGGTGGTCGCGGTTCAACTCGGGGAAGGACTGGTGATGCGGAAGAGGATCTTATCACTACCATTGGGGGACTGGCAACGTTTATCCAGAATATGAGCCAAGAATGGCGCGACCATAGGCAACAGAATCAGAACCAACCCCCACTGCATGAAAATGCAGAAGAAATTGCCCGTCGGAGGTTGAAAGACTTCCGCAACTTCCAACCACCTACTTTTGAGGGTGAAGACAACCCTGAGGCTGCAGCAAAGTGGCTGCAGATGATTGAGCATATTTTCGAACGCATGGCATGCCCGGAAGCGCAGAAGACTGATTACGCGTCGTACCAGCTGATGGGAGAAGCTTTGACTTGGTGGACTGGTGCGAGGGCTCTGCTGAGAGCACAGGACGTGGAGCTGACGTGGGCTGTGTTCAGACAAGTATTTCTGGATAAGTACTTTCCTAAGGCAATGAGAAGGATGAAGCACACTGAATTGCTGTCGCTCAGGCAGGGTAACATGACGGTTAATGAGTATATTGCGAAGTTTGGGCAGCTGATCGAGTACGCCAACTTTGACCGGAACATTTATGATGAAGAATGGCAAGTGGAGAAGTTCGAGAGCGGATTGCATCCGGAAATCCGCAAGCTCATCTTAACGACGGCTAATCGTACACTTCCGGAACTCATCAACCAGAGTCGTCAGGCAGAAGGAATCATTCTGGAGGCCAAGAACTTGAACAAGCCACCACCACAATTCCACGGAGGAAATCGAGCAGGCAGATTCTTCAGGACGGCACCTGGTAGGGGTCGAGGCAGAGGTACGCCGTTGCAGGCACGACCTGGAAATTTTAAGAGAAACTTTACGGTGGGTCAATCGTCGACTGGACGTCAGGGCGCGACTGTTTGTGCTACATGTGGAAAGAATCACTTTGGAGTCTGTCGCAAAAACAACAATGCATGCTTCAGATGCGGCCAGCAAGGTCATTTTGCTTACAAATGCCCCCAGAACGCTGATCAACAGCCTCCGCAAGCACGGGTGTTCACATTGGATGCAAATGAAGCGCAGAAGTTTCCCAACCTGATCAAAGGTAATGTCACTTTGAATGGTCACCCAATTTCTGTTATCTTTGATTCTGGAGCGTCTGGCTCTTTTATGGCAAAGCATACTGCCTTGAGTATAGGCATCACCCCAACCCCGTTACCTTATGAGTTACACATCAGCACACCTACTGGAGGATCGTGCACGGCCTCAGAGATCTGCAGAGGTGTTGCCTTGCAGTATGAAGGGAACACGTATACAGTTAATTTGGTGGTCCTGCCGGTATTCAACTTCGATGTGATTATCGGTATGGACTGGTTGACGGAAAACGGGATAACCTTGGATTGTCGTGCGGGGAAAGTCATTGTTCCTGCAAAGGATGGTAATTTTCAACCTTTCTCTCTCATTTCCTTATTACAAGTTAGAAAAGAGCTCCGCAAGGGAGCAGCAGGGTATCTTTTGTCGATCGAGGCTGAGACCTCGGCTGACAATCAAATTCAGAATGTACCTGTAGTTAGAGAATTCGAGGAGGTATTCCCGGATGAAATACCTCGATTGCCTCCTCATAGGGAAATAGAATTTTCCATCGAACTTGTTCCTGGAGTCGGACCAATCTCCATTGCCCCGTATCGTATGGCGCCGTTGGAACTTCGCGAGTTGAAGAAGCAGATAGAAGAGCTTTTGGCAAAGGAATTTATCAGACCGAGTACTTCCCCATGGGGTGCTCCAGCCATCTTGATTAAGAAGAAGGATGGAAGTTTACGTCTGTGTGTAGATTACCGCCAGCTGAACAAAGTAACGGTGAAGAATAAGTATCCGCTACCGAGGATCGACGATTTGATGGACCAGCTGAGAGGAGCCAGAGTCTTTTCCAAGATAGATTTACGATCGGGATACCATCAGATCCGGGTCAAACCAGAGGATATTCCGAAAACCGCTTTTAGGACTCGTTATGGGCACTACGAATATCAGGTGATCCCATTCGGACTTACGAATGCTCCAGCGGTATTCATGGACTACATGAACCGCATCTTCCGCCCATTTCTTGATCAGTTCGTTATTGTGTTTATCGACGATATCCTGATTTACTCAGCTAATGAAGAGCTGCACGCGGAACATCTGAGGATTGTCTTGCAAGTCTTGAAAGAGAAGCAGTTGTACGCGAAATGGTCGAAGTGCGAGTTTTGGCTTAAAGAGGTCCAGTTTCTGGGCCATGTCATTTCATCAGAAGGTATCGCGGTGGACCCCAGCAAAGTTGAAGCTGTCATGAATTGGGAACGACCCAAGACGGTCACTGAAGTAAGAAGTTTCTTAGGTCTGGCTGGATACTATCGAAGGTTCATCCAGAATTTCTCTCAGATAGTGCAACCCCTTACTCGTCTCACTCGGAAGGATAAGCCTTTTGAGTGGACTGAAGCCTGTGAAGAATGTTTCTTGGAGCTAAAGAGCAGATTGACGAGTGCTCCCGTACTCACGATTCCGGATCCTACTCGAAAGTTCGAAGTTTATTGCGATGCGTCGCTGAAAGGACTTGGATGCGTGTTGATGCAGGACCGTATGGCAGTAGCTTACGCATCTCGACAACTGAAGCCTCACGAAGAAAATTATCCTACGCAC
This sequence comes from Gastrolobium villosum, assembly GCA_032173675.1. Classification (NCBI taxonomy): domain Eukaryota; kingdom Viridiplantae; phylum Streptophyta; class Magnoliopsida; order Fabales; family Fabaceae; genus Gastrolobium; species Gastrolobium villosum. The sequence goes on from JAVKPL010007588.1 coordinate 23,979, forward strand.
GATTTGGAGTTAGCAGCTATAGTGTTCGCACTTAAAATCTGGAGGCACCACTTGTATGGTTCGCAGTTTGACGTGTTCAGCGATCATAAGAGTTTGAAGTACTTGTTCGACCAGAAGGAGCTAAATATGCGGCAACGTCGGTGGATGGAATTTCTGAAGGACTACGATTTTGAACTTAAATACCACCCAGGAAAGGCAAACGTGGTAGCCGACGCCCTGAGCAGGAAGACTCTACACACTGCAACTCTGATGATGGAAGAATTGAAGTTGTTTGAGGCCTTTCGAGACTTGAACTTATCGGTAGACGAGAGAGGAAGTAGCATAAGATTGGGAAATATAAAGGTGGAGAATGAACTGATCAGTAGAATTAAGAAGGCTCAGAAGGATGAAGAGTTAGTCCGCGAGTTGGTTGGTAACCAAGAGGTAGTAAAGGATGAGAATGATGTCTGGAGATTCCAGGGACGGCTGGTTGTGCCTAATGTAGATCACAAGGGTAAGTACGCAGTTCATCCTGGATCCACGAAGATGTACCACGATTTGAAGACCTCGTTTTGGTGGCCGGGTATGAAGCGTGATATTGCGGAGTATGTATCTCGGTGCTTAACTTGTCAGAAGGTGAAGTACGAACATCAGAAACCTTCGGGACTCCTTCAACCTTTGGAGATTCCCGAATGGAAGTGGGACAGTATTGCAATGGATTTTGTTGTTGGACTTCCTCGGACGCGAGAAGGATACGATTCTATCTGGGTGATTGTTGACCGTTTAACAAAGTCAGCTCATTTCTTGCGTGTTAGAACCACATATGACACAGAGAGGCTTGCTAGAATTTATCTGCAGGAGATTGTGAAGCTGCACGGAGTTCCTACGAGTATTGTCAGTGATCGTGATCCCAAGTTTACATCTAAGTTTTGGGAATCCTTTCAAAGAGCATTAGGGACCCAATTGAGGTTGAGCACTGCTTATCATCCGCAGACCGATGGGCAGACGGAACGCACCATTCAAGCCTTGAGCTTAGGATATTTTCCTTATGTAACCATGTATGTGTGCTTAAATGTCTCCTTGAGTATGTGTGGTTTTGGACTCAAGTATAAGCATGATAAAAGTAGAATGATGGAGCTATTTCATGATGATATGTATGCATAGAAACCTCATGGTTATGTTCGAACTCATGCCACTGTTTTCTTGTATGGATATGCCACTGTTTTAAAAAAAGAAATGTGCCACTGTTTCGGTCCCTCAAAATCACCATTATATGCCACTGTTTCTGCACCTAAAAGCCACTGTTTCTGCACCTAAAGCCACTGTTTCTGCACCTAAAAGCCACTGTTTCTGCACATTAGATGCCACTGTTTCTGCACATATATGCCACTGTTTCTGCACACTAGATGCCACTGTTTCTGCACATATATGCCACTGTTTCTGCACATTACACACTGTTTCTGCACCTTATATGCCACTGTTTCTGCACATATATGTCACTGTTTTAGTGCTCCTTAAGCCACTGTTTTTATGCATGAAATACCACTGTTTTACTCATCAAATGCCACTGTTTCTATGCATAAAATGCCACTATTTTAGCCATGAAATGTCACTGTTTCCCTGCTTAAAGTGCCACTGTTTTTATGCATAAAAGGCCACTGTTTTAAGTCATCATATGCCACTGTTTTTATGCATAAAAGGCCACTGTTTTAAGTCATCATATGCCACTGTTTTTATGCATAATGTGCCACTGTTTTAGTCACCATATGCCACTGTTCATATGCATAAAATGCCACTGTTTTAGTCATCATATGCCACTGTTTTTATGCATAAAATGCCACTGTTTTAGCCCTTCTATGCCACTGTTTGTATGCATAAAATGCCACTGTTGTAATCTATAATATGCCACTGTTTCACTGTCCAAAAACCAAGATTTATGCCACTGTTTTGGAAGTTCAAAGTGCCACTGTTTCTGTTTTAAAAACGCCACTGTTTCTGTTTTAAAACGTCACTGTTTTGCTGCTGTATGCTCACTGTTTTGCTGCTGTAAACACTGCTGTATGTCCACTGTTTTGCTGCTGTAAACACTGCTGTATGTCCACTGTTTTGCTGCTGTAAATACTGCTGTATGTCCACTGTTTTGCTGCTGTAAACACTGCTGTATGTCCACTGTGTTGCTGCTGTAAATACTGCTGTATGTCCACTGTTTTGCTGCTGTAAACACTGCTGTATGTCCACTGTTTTGCTGCTGTAAACACTGCTGTATGTCCACTGTTTTGCTGCTGTAAATACTGCTGTATGTCCACTGTTTTGCTGCTGTAAACACTGCTGTATGTCCACTGTTTTGCTGCTGTAAACACTGCTGTATGTCCACTGTTTTGCTGCTGTAAATACTGCTGTATGTCCACTGTTTTGCTGCTGTAGACACTGCTGTATGCTCACTGTTTTGCTGTAAATAGCCTCTGTAAATGATTAGTTGTAATTGATTTAGGTGCGCTTGAGAAGTAAGATACTTCGTTGCTGTTTGGTAGGCAAGCAAAGGTAAGTGTCAGGCGATGATGCCTAATGTAACTATTGACTACTGGTATAGAATTGTAACATGATGCTCCATATGCCGTAAAAATATTATGTTCCATTATAATGAAAGGAAACTGCCAAAAATGCGCCATGATGGCTATATGATTATGAGGTAAAGACGTTATGTGGCAGCATAACGCATATGAAAGGTATATAAGCATGCATTTTACATCATACCGCATTTTTACGCCTTGTGTGTGAAAGCATAGCATGACATGCATGTTTCAAGATCATATAGGCCTTGTGTAGAATAGTTATGTACAGGACCATGTGTTTGAGCAAGCATCATGTAGGCATCCCCAAGGTACCGGGGTATGGGACACTTGGCATCAGTCCGCATAGGCCCACAGCTGGAATCCACATGGAGCTCAGGTGCCAAGGGTATAATTGATTCCACTGTGAAGTGCGCGCACGACGGTGCTAAAAGCGCAAAGGAAAGGCGTTATATACGCAATATATGAATATGATAAAAAGGAAAAGGAACAAGGATATGTTGAAGTGACTGTTTATGATTTTGTGCCTAGTTAATATTGTTATATTATTGGTTTTATTGCCACACTACTGGGATTATTCTCACCCCTTCGGGGCTGCTATTTTCCTAAATGGCAGGAGGACATAAAAGCACATGAAGACGTGATGTTTGCTGTTGATTGCTGATGCGTGGATTACCACTATTGCTGTTTGTTTAAAATGGATAACTGTAATGATTAATGTTTTGGTACTTTTGGATGACTGTAGTCTTTATCATGTTTATGTTAGCTTGAACTTTTATGAACAATGGCTATTTTGGAAAACATTTGTGAAAAGAATTCAAGTGATGAGATTTGTCTATGGATTTGTATACTGCTTTGTTAGCTCATGTGACGTTAACGACTCTAATTCCGCTTAGCAAACGACTCTCTTGGATGCATACAAGGGAGGGCTACTTTTAAAGAAAATAAAAAAAAATATTTTTTAAAAAAAGTTCGTCACGAGTTATTTAGTAAACTACTGTAAATATTAAAAAAGGAAAAACATTAAAATCTTCTAATCCTTTTCATTAAATGCATATAAAATAACTTCCAAATACCACCAAATCACGAATAACAATTGCACGACTTTAAAATAAATTATATTAATCTGATAATATCGGGTGATTGATGATTGTATTTGGATTCTCTTATGTATATCTTAAAATATTATTTTATATCTATATCTTAAAATGACACAACTTTATATCATTTAAAATAACAATTATTTTTTTCCTTGAATAATATAATCACACGATGATTTGTTCACTTGAAATAATCCAAATAGTTTCCTTATTTTATAAGAATTTATCATTATAAAAGATATTGTTAGTGGTGAAGAAAACAGTAACAGTGTTAGTGGGAGTTGAGAGAGTGAGCGCACGTGAAGTCACTTTCCCTCTCATTTTATCTCTCTAAGAAGTTTGTTTGAACGCCCTTTCAATCTTCCCTCCTCTTCTCATCCATCTCAAAACCCTAACCCCCAAATTCACCTCTTTAATTTTTTTTCTCGTTCATTCGAAGCCTTTCGGATATAAATTTACTCCCAAAATTTTATTCTCAAATAACCCTAGCAGTCTCTCAAAAAACCAAAATAGAAAACAAAAATAACTCAGACAGACAACATGTTTTCTAAATTTAATTCTAAAAGCAAAAAAATAGTTACGGTCCTTAAAACTGTTTTTACAAAACAAACCTTACTTTTTGGTATAAAAAGTAAAAAAGTGTTTTTAAAAAAAGTAATAAAAAAGAGCCTTGACTTGCCGTTTTCAAGTCTCGTGTGCTCATCATCATTCTTTGCACAAGATAGACAGGACCTATCGGAATTGGACGCTCCTTTGGGCCAAACCCAAACCCCCTTTCTAAAACCAAAACCCTAAATCTAAATGCATCTCAATTGGTCCCCCCTTCGTTCCCTGGCAATTCGCCATGGCCGTCGCTGTTGCCTTCCAACGAGAGTCATTCTTGGCACTCGTCGCGGGTTTCCGCTGTTGCTCCAGATGTGTTGGATTCAGAGCGTGCTTCTGATGATAACAGGGCACATTCGAGTAATGAAATTTCTGCCTCCACGGTTGTACCTTCTGGGGTGGTACGTGCTTTCTTGTTCTTGTTCTTGTTATGCTTGTCTCAGGGATTTTGTTTGTTTTGATAATTGATTTGTTTAACAGGGAGCCGGGCTTTCAAATCTTGGCAATACTTGCTTTCTTAATGCTATCTTGCAATGCCTTACGCACACGGTGCCTCTAGTCCTGGGTCTTCTTTCATGCAATCATTCAACCGCTTATGCTGGTGTGTTACCCTTAATTGAATTTGAAAAAAATTATTATTTTATGTGTTTAGATTTAGCTTGTTGTGTAAAATAGTGTGCTTTAGTGCAATAGTCTTGCCTTATTGTGGGGTTGAGAGGTGGTTAGACCTAACTAGCCTTACTTCTGTGATAATTTTATTGTTTGCTTTCATCTATTTTCTGAAGATTTTGACATATTGGAATTGGAAATTTCAGGTCATACTGATGGATTCTGTGTTATTTGTGCTCTCCGTGAACATATTCAATCTTCCCTAGTGGCTTCAGGAGCCTATCTTTCATAAAAGTGAGTATGTTCTATTATATTTCATTAGATTTTTTTCTTTTTTCTTATTATAATGGAATTTACTTATTTCTACTTCTACATGAGTGATAGAAAAAAAATTCTATTGCAAAAACTGAAATATTTTTCAAAAAAAAAAATGTCTTACAAATAATCACTTAAGTTGGCAAGCGCAAGACTAACACTATTGTAGTTTTAAACTAGCCATTTATTTTTGAGTTTTCTTATTAAAAAAGTAGAAAGCAAAAATATTTACTACAACGAGCTTGGTATATTGCAATTAGATTTACAGGGAGGATATTGTTACTTCCAAAATTTTCTACTACTAATTTATTATATATTTAATCACCATTAGATCAAAGAGAAAATGTTGATTTAATAATGATTAGATAGATAGGTAGTGAGTTCATAATAGAAAATTTTGGTAGTAAGAATATCCCCTCTTAAATTTATAGTTAAATCTACACCATAGTATTGCATCATTTTGAAACATAGAAGGAAAGAATCTTACTATTGAATAAGGTGAGTTAAGGGTTTATTTGGTGTGATGTATAAGGCCTGATAGTATAAACTTATACTACACGTTATGACATTTTCAGTTGTTTAGTGTCACCATCGTATATATAAGC
>JAVKPL010007589.1:0-29869 GCA_032173675.1 Gastrolobium villosum
TCGAATTGTTTGTTGACACAGACAAGTCAAAGTCAAGGAAAACCTCTGAAATTCTGGAAATTGACAAGTCATAGAAATAGAAATGTTAGTGTCAAGTTCGAAATAGGGAAATAGTGTTTTCAGTATTTATCAATGGTTTAGACGTTGGCGGTAGCCGCTGGGGTAGAGTGAGGTCTTTCTTTCTCTGATATAGTAACTTAGGTGTCCCTCCCTTCTTTAGTTTGTGCTTTGGTAGGCTGCCAAGGCTCATGTCTTTGTCATCTGTTGAATCTTGCTCATCATGCGATACAATCATAGGCTCTGAGGCAGACTGGGAAGGTAAGGGCTCTATGGAAGACAGAGAAGGTAAAGGCGAAGGAAAGCTCAGGCTCAAAAGACTTGGTCGAAACTTCCAAGTTACTCTCCCCTGAAAGTGAGGACGAGGATAGAATGACTCATCTACATAAAAGGTAACATCCATGGAAACAAAACTTACGACTTTGAGGGTGATAACATTTGTATCCCTTTTTATCTGGAGTTTAACCTAAGAAGATACATTTAAGATCCTGAGGATCCAACTTACTTCAGCTTACTTCGGTGTTGTTTAAGAATAACGGAAAAAGGCCACACACCTAAAACTCGAGATTATAGGCTTTGCTGGATAGGAATAGAAGGGAAAAAGGAATTCATAACATTCAGAAGAACCATCTTGCCCCATAGATATTACTTATTTTTTGGGGAACCTAAACATCAGAATAAATAAGATCAAAAGATTCAATACTTTTTATTGCAGTATAAGGAAAGGAAACATGATGTTTTGCCAGTTCACACACTTCACGATGAAAAGACTCAACAAACTGACTCTTAAAGAAAGAAGAAAACGTTTTCCAAAAAAACGAAAGAAAGAAAGAAGAAAACATATTTCTAAGCAAACTAAATGGTGGATATCTTAGACGCTTGTGGTGAAGCCTGACTGTAGAAGCTAATGACTCCAGTCATTAGTGACTGCTCTCAAGTTTTATATTCGCTGCATCTTCTGGAAAGAGATAGTACAACCCACCCTTTTCCTTACCTACTCCAATCGTCCTCCTCGTGGTGAGATCCTGAAGAACACTGAGCGGGAAAGAGGTTAATGCACAATTCATATTAGTGGTAAGTTTATGTGCAGAGACAAGATTAATGGAGAGCTTGGGAACATGAAAAATACTTTTAAGGTATGTGAAGGTTGTATGAAGTTACCAGAACCCGCAACTGATCTATGTGATCCATTAGCAACGAACATAGTACAAATAACAAAAGTAGGTTGATAAGAGAAAAAAATCCGAGAGGCATGTTATATGATTAGTTGCACCAGAATTGTCAACCTTTGACCTTTTGGAATCAGTGCAAGAAGCAAGAAAAGATTCAGTGCATGATTTGTTACCAGTCATAGCTAGGGAACAAGTGTCAGGAGTTTTACTAAGAGTATCCATAAGGGTCTAAAGCCACTCCAACTCCTCCAGACTAAGCAGGAATATTGTCAGTTACCTGTGAAGCTTCCCCGCTTCTGGGGATGTCAAATAAGCTTGTCCGCGCGGGATGCCTTGCCAAGCTTTTCTAAAACTTGTCTCCTTCCATGGAGACAATTGGAAATATCTCTGGTGTGACCAAACTTCTTACAGTAGGTGCACCAATGGCCTTCTTTACTGGACTTGGAAGGATCCGAAGTGGTGGTCTTAGAGAAAGAGCCATTTGTAGTAGACTTAGACAAGATCAGAGCCAAACCTTCAGTAGGCTCAACATCCATCATAACACCCCTGGGACTTTCTTCACTTTTAACAATATGAAATAATTATGAAAGAAATGGTAAGTTTTCCTTACCTAGTACCTGGACTCGAATATGATCATATTTTGAGTTGAGCCCACAGAGAAAATCAAAAGATTCGATCTCGTTCAGCAAAGGATGCCAGGGTGGCAGAGTCTTCGCTACATTTCATCTTTAAATTTTGATACTGGTCTAGCTCTATCCACATGCTATTCAGAATGCCATAGTATTCTCTTACCAAAAGAGAGCCCTTTCTAGTAGAGAAAATCTGGTTTTTTCACTTATAACAGGTTATGTCTTTTTTCATGGAATGTCTTTTGAAGTTCTTATATCTTCAATGTAGAGGGCAAGAGCATATAATGTTGGCTCACCTCAGGAGTCATTGAATTCCACAACCAAGTCATGATAAGAGAATCTTCATCATCCTACTCCTAAAAAATAGGGTTTGTTTTGGCAGGGACAAGTCCTTCAATGTGGGTCAGGTTATGACGTCCTTTGAGAGTAGTTCCAACTAATTGAGACAATGACAAGTAATTTTTTCCCATGAGACGGTATGTCTGAGGCAACATCAGGAGATCATTAGGGCTAAGCAGCATGACCATGGCAGTTTTTTTGGAGCGGCTTAGCTAGTTTGGGTGCTTTCTAGATCTGACATCTGTTTTTTTTTTTTTTTTTTTTTTTGTATGAACAGAATGCCGAAGCCCAAAAAGGAGAGAGAAAAAGCACAAAGAAAATGGGTAACAACACCTTAAGTCACCAAACGCCTCAAATGGTCGAGCGAAGGGCCGATCTAGGTAGAGGAGGCCTAGACGACACCGGAAATGGCTGGACAACGAATGTAGGCTTTACACGCCTCCTGAACAGTGACACATGAGTTTCAAGCGCAGAAGCAAAAACCCATGCATGAAGGCGTGTACGATGGCTGTCGAAGCTGGTATTCCGGTGGTTGGTTGATTGTAAGAGCGCGACCCTAACCCAAGGTTTTCAGAGCAGGAAAACGACTGCGGAGGTAGGCTACTATAGATGGCTGGGTTTCCGAAGATTTGAGGTGCAATTGGGAGCGCATGAGGGACTTTCTAAGCACGAGAGGGTAGTACAATTGTAGAGCTGGAGATTCTAGTCCAAATGGGGTGGTTTTTCACCTGAAAAGTCACCAAATCTTTTTTCTAGTGGCGTTGGCAAGACTTGTTGGAGATGATTAGAAACTGAGATCGATAGAGAAGTCACGGCAACTAGGCACTTAAGAGATGCAAGAGTAACCCGCACTAGAGGCAGCGACTGCATTGACGGCAAATGGCGGTACGAAAAGGCTAACTTAGGGTTTTGTTGCGAAAGTGAAGCTCCAAGATCAAAGTTCTAAAACCAAGTTGAAAAGAACAAACTTAAATATTATTAATATAAGGGATAGGTTATTCTGCCTACTCATATTTTGCCTACCTCTTTCAATATCGTTAGATTACAATCTCATCCAACGGTGGAGATTTATGGAATAAAATCAACCATTCCATATCTTTCTCTTTCTCATTGTCTCTCATCCTTTCTCTCTCCTCCCCCTTCGTCTCTCCCTCGCATACAACAATCATATAATCCTAAAACAATTTTGCGGTTTCTCTTTGTAGGCTAATCCATATAATTTTTTTTTAAAAAGTGTTATTTCCACTAATATTATCACGGGTAAAAGAAACGTAATATACTAATCAATTAAACAAACAATCAAGCAATCCTAAAAAATTTAATCAGCTTTGCTTTTTCTCTTTTTGGTTACAATCTTTGCTATTTCTTTAATTTATTAGAAAGAAAAAACCAAAATTCAAGCTTTTTCTTATCCAGCACCACCGTTGTAGATCCTGGTGAGAGAAATTGGAAATCTACTACAAAGACTCACCGCAGTGGATGCTCCGTCATCGACGACGACGACAGGCGGAAGAATCCTCTCGTTGGCGATTACAATATTTTTTGGTTTCAGAAAGATTGACATCATTTTATTCATTTAAATTAGATTATTCTGAAACCGCTTTGCGAGAGGTAGCCAAAGTGCTGTGGGACTGTGCCCTTTTTGGACTGTGCCCTCTTAGATGCGGATTTCCATCCCTTCTTCCAGCTTTTTCGAAAGGGCTAACAATTGGTTGTGCTAAAGGAAAGCAAAAAGGTATTGGCGAAGAAATCGTGGACGATCTGATATAGATTGAAAAGAGGGAAAGCTAAGCTATCTAACGAAGGGGTTGGGATTTGCCTCGCCCTAGTACACCAACTAGGAACGGTAAAAGAGTTTCAATATTCATAGTAGAGAAATGGGAGGAGAGAAAGGGTGAGGGAGAATGAGAGAGAGGAAGGTGTAATAGGATTGATTTTATCTCATAAATTTTCACCGTTGGATGAGATTATAATCTAACAGTATTAAGAGAGGTAGGCAAAGGTAGTCAAAATAAGAGTAGGCAGAATAACCTATCCCTTAATATAATATGTAAAAAGCGTATACAATAAATACATATTTTTTATATTTACAACAGAAGATGAGAGAATATAGATTGAGGTGGTTTGGGCACGTAATGAGAAGACCCCTAGATGCTCCCGTAAGAACAGAAGTGTGTTACCAAGAGCTCAACACAAAAAGAGGTAGAGGTAGACCAAAACTTACTTGGGAAAAGGTAGTAAAACTAGATTTAATGAAGTGGGATATTGCTTGGTCGAACCGCGAGCTGCTCGGGAATAATTTATATTGTACGCAAGCGTATAGGGTGTTATAGCCCCAGATAGGGTGTTATAGTCCAGATTTATCGTCCTCAGGGAGCAATTGTGAAGTAAGAAACGTTCAAGGAAACTTAATTTGTAAGAATAAAGTAAAGAACAACAACTATTCTCGACCAAGCTTCACAAAGAGCAATCTCTAGTCAGCTAGTTAAACAATGTTAACCATTCTGAACCTAGATGAGAGCGGTGAAAACTTAGTATGATCATCGAATATAAAAGCATCAATTTGAAGTAGCTCAAAAGTAATCAGTGAGATGAGAGTAAAATCAGTAATGTGAACACAAGTAAAATGTTGTGGAAAGAGTTGCAACAAAAGATTGATGTGGGGTTGATTTTTAAGAAGGTTAAGTAGGTGTTTACGGGCTCCATATTTTCATCCCTTTGGTTAACCCTGCTTGGTAGCATATTTTATAAGTGGAATCTGCTCCTTCCTTTACTTTGCCTTAGGGTAAGAAGAGAGCAAGGCCTTGCTCCCACCTTACTCCAGAGGTCTTAGAGTTACACACAAGGAAACCATGCTGCCTTCTCAAAAGAGCATGGATTCACATGGCAATGCTCCTCATTCCGGGTGTTTCTCCCTTCTTTCTTCAGGCTAAACTAGAGCCCTTCATTTAATCCTCATTGTTCCTTTCATCAAGGGCTGTGCTTTCTTCAAATCCTCTCCAATGGTAGCTCTGCTTCTTGCCAACTCAGCTCTTCATAGGAATACTCTCCAATCGCAGCCTTGCTCCTTGCCAGTGCAGCACTTGATGGAAGTGGTCCCCCTTGCTTTTGGTTTCTCTTTGTGCGCAAGAATTCTGGGATCAGAGAAACATGCCCACTATTTCTGCTATAGCTGATGTGGCAGCTCCTGATTGCTTCCTTTTCCTGCTTCTGTACTGTAGCAGGGAGACACCTCCACCTTCTCTGCTGATGCTGACGTGGAGGCTCCTGATTGCTTCCTTTATTTGCTTCCTGTACTGTAGCAGGCTTTATGCTCCTTTCTGCGCAACATCCCTCTCTTTTTCCTAAATGTGCAGCTCCTCTTGTTGGGTCTTAGGTTTCCTGATCAAAACAAATTAACCCAATAATCATATGTGAAAAAGATAATGTTAATTTGCTCCAAGTCTACTCTAATTCCCGTTTCACGTATTGCTCTAGTCTGCTTTTTAAAACAATTGCTCCTCATGGAAGAAGGAGGTTAAAGAGAGTGATTTGTAATCAAAACTTGGGCTTGGTGGAACAATGTGTACCTAATGGACCTCAACTTTTGAGGACCATCAGATATAGATTGGCGGACGGTATGTCTTAGAACGGAATGGAGAAAAGCTATAAGCATGGTGGAGGGTTAGACTCATTGTTATTCCTATGTTCCAGATGACCCCTTTTTGTCCTTTTCCCCTTCATTTCCCCCCTTCTTCTTTTTCCTTTCTTTTTTACTTATATATATATATATATATTATTACTATTTTATTTATTTTTATTTTTATTTTTTATTTTATTTTATTTTATTTTTTTTCAACCTTTTTGTATCTTTTACCGAACCCAATTAATTTGGGTTCATCTTCCACCGACCCCAATTAATTTGGGATAAAAGTGTTGTTGATGTTGATGTTGATTTACAACATATAATCCACCTTAATGCTTTATTGTCATTTACTGTTAAACTCATAGAAATTGGGATAAAAACTGTATGTTCTCCTTTGGAGAATACTCATTTAAATAGTATGATACAATTACATAGTAACCTACAGCTAATTAATTAAGGATATAATTACACAATCACAGTTATATAGTTACAAATCTGCACAATTAATGCCAAATATTCTGTCCATCAATTCTACAATTAATGCCAAATATTCTGCCCATCAATTCTATTGACATCCCCCCTCAAATTGATGCTGGTGAATCTACAAGCATCAATTTGCTGATGAGGAAATTATGCCGTTGACGTGTCAAAGACTTGGTGAGGATGTCAGCTAGTTAAACAGATGTTGAGACATGAGGTAGAGTGATAATTCTACGGTCATAAGCTTCCCTGATTGAATGACAATCGACCTCTATGTGCTTTGTTCTTTCGTGGTATATAGGATTTGCTGCAATCTGTATGGCACTTGTATTATCAGCATACAACGGAGTTTGTGTTGCTTGTGAATAACCAAGTTCTAAAAGAAGGCCCCATAACTAAATAATCTCAGAGCTTGCTGCAGAGGTGGACCAATATTCTGCTTCAGTGGATGATTTAGAGACAGATTCCTGTTTCTTGCATTTCCAGGAGATAAGGGCATCTCCTAAAAACATACACCAGCCAGTAGTGGACTTCTTTGTGTCGGGACATCCAGCCCAATCAGCATTGCTGTATGCTTGAAGTTTGATTGTTGCATTTGTCGGAAAGAAGATACCACGGCTGGGAGTGGCCAACAAATATTTAATGATTCGTTTTACTGCTGTAAGATGCAAGTGTCTAGGATTTTGCATGAATTTGCTGATTGTGTGGACCGCAAAAGAGATATCAGGTCTTGTGATGGTGAGGTAGATGAGACTTCCTACCAACTTTCGATATAAAGTTGGGTCTTATAGGAGTTCACCTTCATCCCATTTTTACTTTACATTAACTTCCATGGGAGTGTCAACCATAGTTGCAGTGGTGAGACCAGCTAGCTAAATTAGATCCTGAGTATATTTGTGCTGAGTGACAAAAATGCCTTTTTGTTGGAATTGTACTTCTAATCCCAAGAAATAAGTAAGCTGTCCAAGATCTTTCATGTGGAAAGTTGTATGCATCAATTGTTTGATTGTAGTGATAGCCTCTTGATTTGAGTCGGTGATGATAATGTCATCCACATAAACAAGGACAATCACAATTCCTTTGGAGGTCCTTTGTAGAAAAAGAGATAGATCATAGCTACTTTGGATGAAGGAAAAACCAAGTAGTGTTGTGCTAAACTTTTCAAACCATACTCTTGGTGCTTGTTAACGTTTTAGCTTACAAACAGTATTAGGTAATAGTGAAGGCATACCCGTAGGAAATTTGATGTAAACTTCTTCTTTGAGGTCACCATGAAGGAAGGCATTTTTGACATCTAGCTGGTGAATAGGCCAAGATTCAGATGCAGCAATGGCAATAATAGTCCGCATACTAGTCATCTTGGCCACCGGCGCAAAGGTCTCTTCATAGTCTAGGCCAAATTCTTGCTTATTTCCAAGAACTACCAATCTAGCCTTGTATCGATCGATGGATCCATCTGAATGCAACTTTATAGTGAATACAAATTTACTGCCAAGAGGTTTAACCGATGGAGGACATTGAACAATGTCCCATGTCTGATTTTCCTCTAGTGCAAGAAGTTCAGTTTCTATAGCATCCTGCCAACATTTATGCTCCTTTGCCTGTTTATATGAAGAAGGAATAGGAATAGATGCTAAAGTTGCTGTCAAAGATAAAGATTCAGAAAAACCATACCTTTCTGGTGGTTTACGAATGCGAGTACTGCGACGTACAGGGGCTGCTTCTAGTGCATGCGCTGGATCAGCAGCCAGAGAATGATTAGAAGGGGGCCTTGAAGGGATTGAAGACTGAATTGGTGGAACAGGCGGACATCTTTGGTAGACAATGACAGGAGGACGAGCTTGTTCTTCTGCAAAACTGTTAGGAAACAATGGCAAGACAGATTTGGATGTAGAAGATTGAGGGTCTTGCTTAGTAGCAAAAAAGTATGTATCTTCTTGAAAGATGACATTTCTAGAAATCCGAATCCTATGTAAGTGAGGATCATAACATATATAACCTTTTTGATGGGTTGAGTAACCAAGAAAAGCACATTTAACAGATTGAGCCGTGTGTTTGGTGCGTTCTGGTGGCTAAAGATGAACATAACAGACACAACCAAAGGTGCGAAGAGTAGAATAATTGGGTTGCTTACCAAATAACCTTAAGAAAGGGGAATCATTGTGCAAGACTGGAGAAGGCAGCCAATTAATAAGGTGGACAACAGTTGAGAGAGCTTCACACCAAAAATGGGAGGGTACTAAAGAGTCCAACATTAAGGTACGGACAACATCAAGAAGATGGCGGTTTTTTTCTTTCAGCTATCCCATTTTGTTGGGGTGTGGAAGGACACGACCTTTGAGATAATATACCATTTTTCTGCAAGAACTCTTGAAACAAATGAGAAGTGTATTCCCCCCCCCCCCCCAATTGTCAGAACGCAGAGTTTTAATTTTTGATGAAAATTGAGTTTGAACATAGGCATGAAAAAATTGGAATACAGAGAAAGCTTCAGCTTTAGATCGCAAAAAATAGACCCATGTGAAACGACTATAGTCGTCAATAGAAGTGATAAAATATTTATAATGTGCAGGAGATATTACAGGTGTGATGCCGCATAAATCACTGTGAATTATGTCAAAAGGCTGATTTACATTTGATTGATGAACTGGAAATGGTAGAATTTTACTTTTACCAAGTTTACAAGAATTGCAATCAAATTGAACAGCACTAAAAGATGGGGAATGTTTATTGCCAAGAACTCCATATTTCATTAAGGCATGAAGTACATTGGAATTTGGGTGACCAAGACGCTTATGCCATAATTGAAAATTAACAGTGGCAGAATTATAAGAAATAAAAGGCAGAAAAGAACATGGTGTCAACAATAAATAAAAAGGAAAAAGACGTCCAACTTTAGGCCCCTTCGCGATCACCTTCCCTGAGTGTTGATCCTGCACATGACAACCAGACTTTGAGAATTCAACTTTGCAATCACTGTCAACTAATTGACCAACTGAAATAAGGTTACTGGTGAGATCCGGGGAAACATAAACATTGGTAAAAGATGCAGAAATATCACCAATTGTTGTGATAGGTAAATTGTTTTCATCTGCAGTGTGTATTTGCAAATTACCAGAGTAATTTGTAACATTGGTAAGAGAAGCAACATTGTTGGTCATATGATTGGATGCGCCAGAGTCAAAGTACCAAGGAGAGCTGGATAAAGAAACTTTACCTGAAAGACCCAAAGTAGAAAATGCAGAAACAATCATATGTTGAACCATTTTAGGGGTTAAAGTTGGCACAGAAACAGGCGGATTCTGATCCACAGAAATAGGAGTAGTAGAAGAGCCAACAGTGGCAGTGAAGGCTGTTGCATTTCTCCGTGGTGGTCTGATTTGACATTCTTTGATGATGTGACCTTCTTTTTTACAGTAATCACAGAACTTTTTAGGACAGTTTGAAGCAAAATGTCCGTGGCCTTTGCAGTAGAAACATTGGACAGTACTCATGTCTCGACCTCGAGGTTTGCCTTGTACTGCATACGCTACAGGAAGGGAGGCAGATTTCTGGTGTTCCATGTTTGTCTGAGTAAGGAGACGTTCTTCACGAAGCAATTCATTTAGACATTCATCGAAGGAGGGAACAGAAGCCCTGTTCATTAGGTTGGTGCGAATGCCCTCAAAAGTAGATCTCAATTTCATAAGAAATTGATCTCGTTTTGTGGTGTCATGAACATTTTGGACTGCTGTTTGTCCTTCAGTCGACAAATCTTTATAAACAATGTCAGTATATTCAGCCCAAAGATTCATGAAATGAGAATAGAATTCAGAAATTGAGAGACTATCCTGTTGAAAAAGAGAAATTTCATGTTCAAGCTGGAACCTGCGAGCAGTGTTTGTTTGGTTATAATTTTTCTTCAAATAGTCCCACATCTTTGCTGCCGTTGTGAATGGTATGAGATTGAGGACAATACTAGGCTCAACAGAGCCTATGATCCAAGTCATTACCTGTGCATCTTTGGCCTCCCATTGGGCATGTGCCGCTTGGTGCGTAGTTTTGTCAAGAGCAGAATTAGTTCCGTCAACATGACCCCAAAGCTCCTTGCCTTTGACAAAGATCTGGAACTGAAATGCCCAAGTGGAGTAGTTCATTCCATTAAGACGAACAAAAAGAACATCATATTTTTCAGTAGACATGATGCTGAAAAAAATTGCTGGAGGAAAAAAACAAGAACCGCGACGTGAACAGTACGCGCAAAAGTCTAGAACTGGGAACTGGGAACTTAGAGACTGTGAGCATAGCGAAAAATTTAGTAACGAAATCTAGATTGATACCATGTTAAACTCAGAGAAATTTGGATAAAAACTGTATGTTCTCCTTTGGAGAATTCTCATTTAAATAGTATGATACAATTACATAGTAACCTATAGCTAATTAATTAAGGATATAATTACACAATCACAGTTACATAGTTACAAATCTGCATAATTAATGCCAAATATTCTGCCCATTCACGGTTACACAGTTACAAATCTGCACAATTAATGCCAAATATTCTGCCCATCAATTCTACAATTAATGCCAAAAATATTCTGCCCATCAATTCTATTGACATTTACTAACATCGAAGATTTATATTATTTGAAATGAAAGAAAGAGATTGAGGGTGAGCATTCTTGTGTTTAAATCTGATGGGTTAGGACAAATGGGCCCAGATCTAGCTATTTGTAGTTAGAAGAGAGATTCAGGGTCTATATAATGTATGCGGGTGGGAAAGGGAAAGGCATGTTGATTCTAATAGTTGGTTAGTGGTAGTGGAGAATCCATGGGGTTTCCAGGGAAGAGGGGTACTGTGGAGTCCCTTGGATTATCTTTTATTTTCTATTTCTATTTTGTTTTCCTTCAAGACTATGTCAGCCATTTTTAGTGTTTTGCTGTTGAACTTGTCTTACTGTAACTGCTTGTGAATGAATCTGAATTTCTTCTTTATCCAAATTGGGGTTTCATCAATTTGGTATCAGAGCGTCTTTGATCCAGAGGTGCTTCTGGTAAATGAAAACCTTGGGAGGAATCAGAGATTTTGAGCTGAGGGAAATGTTGATGAAAATGGTAAAAATTATAGATGAGGCATTAGAGGAGTCAGAATTTTTTTTAAAAAAAATTTGAAGAAAAATAGAAGAAAAGAACGAAAGCGCAGAAGAAGATGGAAGCACTGTAGAAGAAGAAGAAATCGAACAAGAGAAAGAAGAAGAGAAAATAGGAAAGGAAGAAATAGATGAAGGGGAAGTTGCAGAAAAAGGAAAAAAAGAAGAGGCAGAGGAAGAAAAGTCAAAAGAAGAAGAAGAAACCGAAGGAGGAGGAGAAAAGATCAAAGAAGAACAAGAAGAAGACCAAGGTAGGTCTCATGTTTTGTTGATGACGAGCATGGAAGAACTCTTGTCGACGATGCAAGAGGTAGCAACGATGGAGACAGAGACGATGTTGGGATAGGTGAGTGGGATTATGGGCCGTGGAACAAGTGGGCCTAATTCAGTTGGAGCGGGTCATTATGACACCCACATTAATAACCGAGCCCAGTCAAGAATAATTGGAGGGAATAATGACAATTGGATGGGCTTGAATTATAATGGGCCCAACTCCATTCAAAGGGGATCATATCTGGTTGGGGAAAATTCACTAAGCGATGGCTTTAATCCAAGAAAAGAAACGAATGGGGGAGGGGAACGACACTTGAATGAAAGGAACGAGGGACAGGGATATGTACAAGAAAGGTTGACAGAGGCAATGAACGACGGTGACAGGCATGGCGCGCGCTCCTGGCGGCTCACGGTGGTAGAGTTGCTGATCACCTGGATGTGGACAGAACGTGCAAGCATATGGTGATGGTGAGGGACGGGGAAAATGCTCATTACCAAGGTGAATACGAGGGAATCAAATGGGGATTGTCACTGTCAAGGTATGTCAATTGGTCAAGGAAATCCACCATTCCATTCTCTTCCCATCTTCATATTTGGGCAATCTATGGATGGAGCTGTTGTTGCATTGAGGATACACATGAAACAACCTAAGGCATGGGATGGTGGCATTATGGTTGCACCTATACGTAAAATTGCAGATGACTTAGGTCCATCAAAGTTGGCGACTCGGATCTTGATTGGTTTAGCCAATGTTATTCCAAAGCATAAGTTAGTTCCTCAAAAGGGTATGGCTAAGAAATTGCAGCTAACAATGTAGTAAAAAAGTTTCAAAATTTGGGACCCGGGTGGATGTTCTTTCACATTACTTGACCTCTTTCTTCACCTTGAGGACAAGGTGAATCTTGAAGGGGGAGTATTGAGGGGCTAGGACAAGTGGGCCCAGGTCTAGCTATTTGGAGTTAGTTAGAAGAGAGAGATTGAGGGTCTATATAATGTATGTGGGTGGGAAGGGGAAAGGCATGTTGATTTGAATAGTTGGTTATTGGTAGTGGTGAATCTGTGGGGGTCTCCAGGGAAGAGGGGTACTGTGGAGTCCTGTGGATTATCTTTTATTTTCTATTTCTATTTTGTTTTCCTCTAAGGCTATGTCAGCCATTGTTAGTGTTTTGCTGCTGAACTTGTCTTACTGTAACTGTTTGTGAATGAGTCTGAATTTCTTCTTTATCCAAATTGGGGTTTCATCACCATCCCACTGTCACTATAGCTTCACCTCATACCACAAGCTTTTCAATGAAGATTAAAGAGAGAGGTTAACTTTTAAATAGAAAAGAAATCCACACTGGAGTGGTTACTAGAAAACACTTGTTTAACTAGGTTAATTATTTGATCACTTTATTCTTTGTTGAAGACTATGTAAATAGTGTCTAGATTCGTCCTAGTCTAGGTTCACTGTACCTTTTTGGTTATATAATCCAACTCTCGGTTGTATAGTTTAAACGCACTGATTTCACCAAGTATGTCTCATTTCCTCCTTATTAAACTTTAACTGATGTTCAATAGATTACGAGAATACAGCTAGCCTGCTGCATGGTGCGTTTTAAACGGGATGGAATATTAAGTATTTGGGGTTTGTAGGTTAAAATAAGTATATAACTTATAAGTTGGGTTTTGATTAAGGAAAAAGGTGGGCCCTAAAAGAAATTTGTTACAATAATGCAAGGTTGGATCAAGGAGAATGGAGTGTTTTAGGGAGAAAAGTTGACTATAGATTAGTAGAACAGAGAACAATCCGAGTCAGTTCACTTCCTTTTCATGTTACTAGTAACAAAACTCTGAAGGCATACATTCATGTCTCAATAATATCAAATCTTCCATGAGTAAATACTTTTTTTGCCCAGGATGTCGTATACTTAGCTGAAAAAGGTCCGGTGGAAGGGGTTGGAACTCTTGCATTGTATCAATCTCCTTAATTTACATGTTGACTCTTAAAGAAACTGTGATTTAGTTTGTTTTATGCCTTGCAAATTGACATTTAAAGAAATGATTTGGTTTGTTTATGCCTTACAAACTTGTATTGTTTATGGAGTGACAGAGATGTGGAACGTGTGTGAAAACCTTTTGATGTATTAATTCTCATAAGAGAATATGCTTTTTGTTGCTATTGTTGAATTTCCTCTAATCATGGTGATATTGTCAGGTGCATTTTCTGGATGGTGAATCCATTTTAGATGCAACTTTATCCCACTTTACTTCGTTAAGCCCAAGGAAGAGGAAGAAGGTTCTTAGATTATGCCTCCTTGGTGGGTTACTTATTACTATTATTGGCTTTTTCAAGGAACTCCTTTAATTGGTTTTTGATATCATCATTTTCTTTTTCTTTTTGTCTTTTTTCTTTTTTTAAATGAGTATGGACACAGCTCAACTCCTTGAACAAAAACTGAATGTTAATTAACTTCACACGCACGGGGTAAAAATTAACTTTTAATAAAATGTGATTTTGATTGATCCAATATTTGAACGATTAAGTAAATATATATGATAAGAATGGTCACCAAGTAAGAAGAAGAACAATATGGATTGTTATTGATAATGGTGAATCAGAGGGGATTCACTCAAGAAACAGAAGAATCATAGACGCAGAGAAGTTACAGATATCAGATTACAGACTCCAAACCAGAACCAACAAGGTGGGTATGCCTATTCCAATCCCAGTGCCCAATGGTCCCACCCAATCATTCCAAAATCGCCTTCCAAGTGTTGTCCCCCTCCTTTTATTCACACCCCTCTCCCTTTCATAGACATTAACCTCTCAGCTATTCTAACATCATCATTAGCAATGTGGTTGTAACCCTTTATGCTTTCTCCTTCCGTATTTCTTTCCAGACATTTTCTTAGCCTTAATTGGATCAATACATTCCTCCAATTTAACCACCTTGTTCTCAAGGTGAAAACCTGAAAATTGTTGATTTAAACCATAGTAGTTATGTGAACCTGAAAATTGTTGATTTAAACCATAGTAGTTATGTGATGCCTCACAGCAAGAAGTTGTGTCGCACCACGCCAGAACGCAATAGCATCCATTGTTGAAATCGTAGTAATAAGGCAAAATATAATTTCGCCTTTATTTTAAATGTGCAACATAAAAAATTTAATGGTTTTTAAGTCTTTTTTGGGTTTAACCCTAACTCTCTTAGTGTTGCACGAAACGTCTCACCCTTTCCTCTCTGTCTCTCGTGCATCTCACCTTCTCTCCTCTCACTGTCACATTTGCTTTGCCTATCTCGCTTTGTGCTCCAAGCTCTTTCCCTAAATAAATTAGGCTTATGTAAAATATTTTAAACCTAGTTTGGCTTATTAGACTAATACAAGCTAAATTAAGGTTTGTTTTGGCTTGCTTTTAAAATATATAAGGCTTGGTCTGGCTTATCAAGTCTTCAAAATGACATATTGCACTGTATAAATCATAGGTTATGATTTTTATGCTTCTTTTGCATGTTTAAATTGATGGAAAGTTGATGCAGTACAATAGTTGAAGCCATATTCCAAAATATTGGCAATTTAACTACGTTCTTAGAAATTGAAAACAAAATATAACAAGGATACATAATACTTAATTAAATTTCAGAACAAAGAAACATATTCACTCATTCATGTATTACATACTCACACTCAACCAAAAAGAAAATTGTGATGATGGAAAAGTAAGAAAAGCTAGATAATAAATTGTTTAGCAACACCATTGAAACTTCGTTAAGAGATTCAAATTTTGTTGACTTTTTTACTTTATCCATAACTCACCGAAGGGTAGTAGTCTAGGATAAGGGTTAGAGAAGTTAAAAAATAATAAAATATTTTTTATTATAAATATACAGCTAGATCTGGAGACTTAGATGCTAGACTTTTTAAAATAGGATGGTGACCTGATTTCTAAAAAAGTTTTTTAATGAGTCCAAGTCTATATACTATTTTTAAAATGGATTAGGCTAAGCCCAACCAAACATAGGCCAAGTAATTGGACCCTGATAAGTCATTTAACCTGTTTACACCCTTATTTGCCGGTCTTCTTTTTCCAAATAAAATTTGCAAGGTTGTTAATAGTAATTTCTTAAGCTACTAGTAATTTCTTAAGCTACTAGTTTGTTGACTCACTACTATCCAACACCCAACTTGGACCATAAAGTTAAGAAAACCAAGATTAACCAATGAACTAAGAAAGTGAGAAGAATTAAATATATTTATTTTACTTTGTCTTAATTATGGATACTGATGTAATTTGGAAATTATCCCTATAATATATATAGTAATGTAGGATATAGCTATTTGGGTTGATATATCCTTTAAGCAGCCAATTGGATTTATATTCTAGAGCAAGTGTGGGTAATTATTTATCGATTTCCAAGCCAAACACAAAGGGTTTGGTTTAGTTCTTTAGTACCTTTATCCTCCCTTCTGGTAGTATAAAATAGATTTATAAACATAAATGGAAAAATGTGTGACATTTTAAATGACACACCTTACATCCTTTCACTCTCACAAAGAGGAGGATCCACATTTTTAAAACTTTTCCTCCACTCTCTTTCCCGTGATTTATCTCTTTCTCTCACTTAAAATGACACAACTTTATATCCTTTAAAATGATACACATTCTTCCGAAACATAAATCTCACAAAAAAAGCACAATGGAAATCTATATTTTGTTGCCAAGTGTCAAGAACGGTTAACCAACAAGAAATTTTTGTTAGGGATTAAGCAACAATGCACAGCTTACCATAGGTACAATTAGGGATATGCACAGTCAAGTTCGGTTTAATTTTCATTGTTGAATTAAACTGAAAAAAATAATTCAGTTTGGGGAGAACCAAATTGGATAATTTTTTCAAACCAATTCAGAACAGGTTTTGTTTTGAACTATTTTTATTTTGATCTAGTTCTAACTGGTTTTGAATATCTCACCAACACACCCGTGACCTATCTGTTCAAGCATACACTGATTCATGTTATTTACCTGTTTAATAAAGAATATTTAAATTGTCATATTCCTAATCTTTTTAAATGTTGTCCCAAGAAATATATCTTTAGATAATAACGCTTGAAACTCTCACGGGAATATCTTCTAAAGGATAATCATTTGTGTTTTTGCTTTTGTTTTTGGCATATCAACCATGTATGAACAATAGACCGAAGAATTATAGTGTAATGAATTGGATCAGATACAATAACATGTTAAAATATCCTAGGTTTATCAATGTTACAAATTAAATAGAATAATATAAAAAAATCAGTTCGGTTCATTAACTGATTTTAAAAAAATCAATTCGGTTTATGAATCGTAAAAAATACAGGTCTTTTGAATACATTGTAGTTCGGTTCTTTTTCACACTCCTAGGTACGACATTCAACATTAGACATGTTGAGATTTAGTGGGTAATATTAGAAATGCACTTAATTATTTCTACTAAATGCACTATCTTAATTATTGAATGAAGTATCCATAATATATAGTGCTTATAAACAAAATCTTCCAAACAATTAATGCGTGTCACATCCTAACAAACCAACTTATCACTAGGTTTCTTGATATATCCACTTAGGTCCAAGTTTAGTTTTGGGTTTCGGTTAACCATGCATTTTCAAGTTCTCTCTTCCAGTTATACGGCAAGGGTATTCATTGATTAGGTTTTGCGTCTATTCAAGGTGCTCGGTAATTGATTAATTTATGGGGAATAATATTTTTGAAAAAAGGTTCTATAAAAAAATTATAAAAAAGTAAATTTTTTTTTTTGAGTTACCCAACCCTAATTACATCTTTGAGGGGAGTTGGCTCCCCCGGTTTCTCCACAGCTTCGACTCTTAGAGCTGGTGGGACTAATTCGGAGTGCGGGGTCAGTAATTGTTTTTTAAAATAAACTAATAGAACGTGCACATTCAATCGTACATTGGCAAAGAAAGACATATGTTTAGGAGAATAAACCCTCCTAACTGCTAGTCCATGTTTATGAGATCAATTTCTGAGGATCATTCACATACCATATGTTTAGGAAATAGTGTTATTCTTTTACTTGATTGGACGGATTGCTAGCACATCCTCGTAAGTTTGTTTCTTTGCATTCTTATACAATAGGGAAAAGGTTCGATTACTATCTACTAGAATGAATTCAGATTAAGAAAAAAAAAATGCAGAGATCTTATTTCCAACGTTGAATTGATCTATATAACCATGTAATATCATAGCCATTTTTCTTGAGTACTCGTGCAATATTATATATGATTATCATAGCCATTAAAATCATAGCCATTAAAAAACCACAGTATAACTATAACCAGTTGCTTAGGCCCATTCTTGGTTGGATTTGCCCATGCTTAACAGGAAAATGATTTCAACTTTCACCTTTTGTCTATAACAAAGAATTTTCATGACTTTAACATCGTGAATCATTTTGTTGTGCTATATTAATAGCATCTATTTCTTTGTCATTGCTTATTTTAATTAGTTTCATTTATGTATATCAACGATATTTGTAAAATAAAACAAACCCTTTTACCTCCTTTCTCTCTCCTCCCATTTCTCTCTCCTCCCCTTCTCTCTTCTTACGCTATACCTAATTGAAATTCTTATGACCTTCACCGCCGATGTCTGCAGCGCTTGTAGCTGTGAATTTTGGTTAAATTTCTAAATTTGTTAAATCATCTAGCTTGAAAAGTACCCTTGCTGACTTCCCTCGTGTTATTCATCTGATTCGTGTATTCATCTGACTTCCCCTGAATTTCAAATTTCATTACAGGAAGCTATATTGTTGATTAAATTTCATCAACTAATGGACATGCTCAACGATTTATGCTTTTAATTTCTCGAGAAACTGAAGCTATTGGTGAAAACATGAAAATTGTAAATAAAATAAAAAATTAGAGAGAGAGATAAAAAATTACAATGAATTGAGGTAATTAGCGAAATTGAGATTTGAAAGATGAAAAATTATATTCAAGAAGGAAGGATACGTCAGGGGAGGAGAGAATAGGGTGGAGTCTGAGAGAGAGGGTGGTGAGCGAGAGAGAGAAAAAAGAGTAAAAAGATTTTATTTATGTTTTGAATATGAACCGTTAGATCAAATTGTAATCCAACGGTGATGAGAGGGGTAGGCAAAAGTAGGCAAATAGGAAGTAGGCACAATAACCTATCCCTAGTTTCATTTATGTATATCAAGAGAAAATACTTCATTTGTCTCTACAAATATTGCCGTAGTACCCAATTTCTCAATTTTTATTTATTTTTTCAAACTTGGATTTTTTGCTTCTTCAATAATATAATAATTTTTTTGGCTACTTTAAAGTGAGAGTGAGAGATACACTTTAGAAGATAAAGTGTGGAGTTATAACTATTAATTAAATATCAAATATTCAAATTATGATAAAATACATACACATATAAAACAAATTATAAAGTTATTAAAATTCAATGCCTTGATTTTTCAATCAATATTTACTCTTGTTTATTTCACTCTCTCAAGTACAATTCCCACTTTATAATGAACAAAATGTACTTAAAAAAGTTCTTGGCTATTAGAATGTGTAAAAGACGCGGAAATAGACTCTCTTATGTGAAAAATAAAATAAAATATGATCATGTGAGAATATCACAATCATATAAATGTGAATTAATGGTTATGATTTTATAATTATATATTTTAATATTTTCTTTCTCTTTTCTTTTATTACCATTGATCCATTTTTGTATGATTATGATTCTCCACACGATCATGTCATTTTTTCTTTTCTATATAGTAAAAGCGTCTTTAATATTTTTTGCGGGGTACATCTTTGTATTTGATAAGTCTAATTTATACATTAATTTTTCGTCAACAGTCATGTGCTGGCCTGTGAAGAATGTGTTTGTAACTAAATTAAACAAAAATATTGCAACTTAAATAAGAAAAAAAAAAGCATATAATTGTTTGGATTTATTTATATAAGAAAAATTGATTAATTCAGTTTAATTTTCTTATCTTCAACTTAAGCAAATATAGTGTCAAACGATTGTGGGGCAGGTAATTTGCAATGAACCTGCGATGAAATATGGTATTTGATCCATATGGATCAAGGTCGTTGTTTGATCTATGGACTAACAATGTCTATGGAGAAGACAACTGATGGTGACATATCGTTGTGTACAAACAAGCGGCTAGAAGCTAAAATTGAGTATGTGTGTCCACACAATAATAACAATAAGGGTTAAGGGTTTACATGAAGCATACATGTGAGGCTTAATCTAGTATTTATAGATGATTTTACCCAAAGGTGAATCAAGTCCACTTCATATGTCAAAAATGGACCTAATACATAGGTTTAGAAAACATAGACTTAGGAATAAAAGCAGACGTAAAAATATAAATTAGTCGGAGCCATTGAGATGAAATAAAGTAAAAAAAATGAAGGGTTTTATGAGAGTTATCTTGTAGGAAAAATGATTGTGTTATGTTATAGAGATTCGTTTTACGTGCCGGTGTTTTTTTTTTTTACTGTGGGCCCCACAAAATGTTGTGTGTGTAGGAAATTTTATAAAGTCTTTTATAAAGTCATGTGAAATGATAGCTGATAAACCCAAAAAAACGAAAGGGGAAAGATGTAGAAATTAAATATTAAGAAAATTGGGTGACTCATATATTGAAACGGATCCTATTTTATTTAATATGATGAGGTTTATACGAGACAATACCGATTATTTATAGACAAATTAATAATGATGAAAGAAGAAAAAGAACATGTTAAAAGAGAGAGTAAATAAAAATAATTATTAATTTATCTATAAACAATAATATATATTTGTAATATAATCATGTTAAATAAAACGATGAGGTGAAATATATTTATATACTTGATGAGTACTTTGATTAGAGTTTACTCCGGGTATTGGAGATGATAGTTAAACACATAATCAATCATCTACTTGGTAACAATTACAGCCACGTGTTCCTCCGTTAAAAAGGCGTGATTAACGGTATAGAGAACCATTATCCGAATCTCTTTGTTAAACGCATGGATTGGGCGCTCCGGTCTACAATTCTTTGTGGGGCTTTTTGACTTGTTATCCAGTGTGGTGTCTTTAGGCTAATTTTTGCACCATAGATTCTTTCCTAAAATTTTAATTTTAATTTTAATTTTTTTTTTAAGAGAGAGTTTAAATTAGAGAAGATATATCCTCATGCAAAACTACCAGTTTTATTAAGGATTTGAAGTGAGAATACATATCACTCATCAAAAGAGGAAGATGCAAGTACCTGTGTCATCTCTTATTGGCACTTAAAATATTTTCTAGTGTATTTAAAAAATTAATTCATTTATTTGCTATTTAATATTTCGAAATTCGAACCCAAATAGTCAAAGCCACAGGCACACAAAACAAAACCACTAAATCAATCTTTTTAGATTCTTTTGGAGGATGCTAAATTTCCATCACTCACATGTAAACTTAAAAAAAAATTCATAAGAAAAAACAGATTGCATTTATTTAAGGGCATGTGTGATAAAGGAAGATGCATTTACCTGGGGCCCACCACCCCTGCCACAATGAGTAGTTCTGCCTTGGTCAAAAGAATGCTTGAAGCCTTGAATAGAATAGAAGCCTCAAAATATTTCCTGTGATGAGTTCTTATAAAATTGCAGTTGCTCTTGGAGCTATCTGAATCTTAAGAGCAACGTGCTTCTGTCTGATAAAAATTGGAAAAACAGAAAAGAAATACCCCTCTTGCAATTGCAAGTGTTCTAAAAATGTTCATGTGCATGCTATTAATTAATACTATGATTTATGTAGTAAGAGACTGAAATGAAAAACTTATATAAAAAAAGTAAGAATTAATTAAGAAATGAATATGGGTATTAGTGTATCTAAATGCCTTGTCAATTATAATTTCTCTTAACTCTTACCAAGCACATATAATAGGAAAGTTGTCATGTGATGATTTACAAATAAGAATGTATTTGCATGTGTTTTATGCTAACGATAAAGATGTCTAGTCAAAAACTAGTAAATTTATATTGAATGTATGGGCTCTCTCAAGTATTTATGAAGGAGATACTTTCAAAGGTAAGCATACCACTATGCACGATAAAGTAGAGGCGTAGCCAAGGCGTGGTGTGTGTATACGGTAACAACTAATACAGAGAGTAAGTGCCATACTTGTAGACTTTACTTCTGATTTATATAGTTTACTTGTAGGTAGTGGAATTATGGACCTTTGGTGAATTTTTGGGGGTCCAATGCATGATCCATTGCTTTTGCACTAGGATTAGTATTAATTAAGAAATCTTTTCTTAATTTACCTTATTTTTCTCTTAGTTGTTGCCCTTCTTAGGCCTTCTAGAATGCAGGTCTTTATGTCAGGTCTATAATAGTTGTCCACTGTAACACCCCGTTGTTCATCGGTGTGTTATCACCAAATATGATATTAAGCGCAGTTACAATCACAGCGGTTCATTTATAAAATACGGTTAAACTTTTTCCTTTTTAACATCATTTTCTCCAATAAAATAACTGTGATCATAACCCAACACTTTATGCGGAATGATTAATACAAAAGCCTAATACCATGCACTCTTTTGTTTAGAGGTTGCCAAGTGGTTCCCATAAACCAACAAGGCTAAAACTCGTTCTATCCATTTTTATCACTAAATTTCTTAACCATTTTATTTACTCCAACAATTTTAACCTATCAAAGGCTTCTCATTTCTTAGTATGTTATAGATTTCTTCGTTAGCTACGAGTGGATTCAAACCGCGCTCAATTTGGAGCTTTGTAGCTCAAGTTATGCTAAATTTGTTCCACCTAAGTTTATGCTGAAACAGGCAGTGCGCGTGAAACGCGGTACCGGGCGCTAAAACGCCCACACTATGCGCTAAAGTGCCCAACAGCAGAGAATTTGAGCTTCACAGGTGCGGTAGGGACTAAAACGTCCTACTTGGGCGTTTTAGCGCCGAGCAACAGAGAATCTTGGTCAACAAAGTGTAACCGGGCACTAAAACGTACCCTTGGGCGTTTTAGCGCCGGACAACAGAGAACTACAATAAGAGCTGGGCGCTAAAACGCTCACCTGGGCGTTTTAGCGCTCAAACAAGGCAAATCAGCCTCCTACACTTGTGTAGGGGCCACACCAGGGGCTGAGTTCCCTACCTTCTACCGCCCCATTTCTAACTCCGATTAACCCCAAATTTTGACGCAACATAGAGGGTAACTCCACCTTCAAAATGGTGTAAGGCCCAATCCTATTGGACCACAGTGGAGGGAGATACGTTCTCCCAAAGTTTGCTAAAAACATGACAATTTTCCGAAAATTGGCCAAAGTTCCCTTTGTTTTTACAACAATCCTCAATCTTACTAATGCAACCTAAAACACATATAGGTATATAAGCTTGAAAGGGTGTCACACACAAGGACCAACAATGCCTTGGGGCACTTACAACCCATCACAGTTTATCTTACATATACTCTACTTCTTAGGTTTCAATCATTAAGTTCAATTGCAGGCATTGGTTAATAATACATATGTTGAGATATGTAGTCCCACATTTAGCAACCTAAGGATGTATAATAAAATGAGAAAGAAAATTTAGAAAAATAAATTTTGAATTAAGCCTTGTTTGGCCGAACCTACCTAGTGTGGGTGAGGAGTTTTGGCGTTTTTCGTATTCCGATGGAATTGACGTGTACTGATGATTGTACATGATTGTGTAGGTTTCCGTATGTTGAATTGAAACCCGACCCGTGAGTCGGTGGATTGCCCTTGGTCCTGGACCAAGTGGGATTGAGGTAAGTGATTGGAATCATGATGTATAATTGACAATTGCATGTATTCATATAAGTCTTAAGTAATTGGGAATGTCCTCTGTGTAGACATTCTGTTGAGTAGCGAGCTCAGAAGGTATATTCTGTGGAGCTAAGTGAAGAGGCTCAATGAGGTAACCTCTTGGTACTGGGGCTTGTTCCCCTTGTGTGTTCCACCATACCCATTGAGGGTGATGGTAGGAAATGTATATGAGTAGTGTAGAATAACATGAGCATGCATGTAGTATTTATGAGGGTACTTATGTACCAAGTCTCTGGCCAGTAGATATTTGCCTTCGGGTAGTTTGGACTTCCACTGGATAGGTCTCCGAGAGGGAGTTCCAGTTGACCCAGGGTCGTGGTGTGTAATCCGGATAGGAGCACACTAGGGAGTCTCGGGTGTATGTGAATGGGAGGGATACCTTGGTTGGATGTTCTAGGAACACGCCTTGGATGAGACCCATAGGCTTATATGCCGAGGACGTTGCGTGGTATTGGTAGCTACCATTCCCGCTTGTCATATTTTGTATTCCTATATTCCCCATTTTCTCTAAATCCCTTGCTATGTCCCGTTTTTACATATGTTATTGTATATTATTTATATGCATCAAAGTGAGGCATTGGGCGGAGTTTTCTCCAGAATCTCTGGGTTACTGAGATATATTCGTATATCTCACCCCGTCTTGGGAACTTTATTTCAGGAGGTAGCAGTGGCACTGGAGAGGCGGGCAAAAAGCCCGTAGGATGAGTCGTGGGAGGACTTATTGGTGTTTTGCATTTTGTTGGCCATTTGGCCTAGGCTAGACTTAGGGCATGAACATTCCATATGTATGTAGGATGAGGTTCATAGTCATATTTGTTCATGTCGTTTTGCCTAAGTCTAGTTTGTTATTTATGTCATTTGAAGTTCTTGTTGCAAGTTGTAATTTAAAGTTCATATTTCAAGTTGTAAATTAAAGTTATGAAATTGTAAGTTGTAATATGTTGAAATTGCACTTGGATATTGATGTAATATGATGGAAGGGTTTTAGGCCTATTTTAGGATTATGATTATATGTATGTTTGGAAAATGCATGTAAATGGACATTGGTGATTGAAACAAGTTAAGGATTTATAAAGTGAGCAATATAGTATAAATTGTGTAATAACTATAAACTGAGTTGGATTGTAAGTTCCCCAAGGCATTGTTGGTCCTTGTGTGTGCCACCCATTGGTTATTAGGTACATTTGAGGTACTAGAGAACATTTGCAAATTTGGGGATTTTAGGAAAAACAAAGGAAACTCTGGCGAATTTTCTGTAGAATTGGCAGAATCTAGGCGAACTTCGGGAGAGCATATCTCCCTCCATAGAGGTCCGATAGGGACGTTCCATATGCCATTTTGAAGGTAGAGATGTCCTCTATCTTTTGGTAAATATTGAGAGAATTTTGGGATGAAAGTCGGCATGGAGAAGTCAGAGAGTGCAGACTGCCCAAATGCTCACTGCACTTGTGGCAGTTCTGGACAAGTTTTGGGAAATTAATCCCTGCTTCGTTTCTTAGTCAAATTAAATGTATGATATATCAAATTGAAGCTTGAGGTGTCTAGTTTCTTGTATAAAAATTTGAGAGAAATTGATTGAGTGGATTTTCTGCAGTAATTCGTGGAGTGAGGCATGTTTGGAGATGTTTTGGGGTTGGTTGGCAGCTTTGCTTGTCCAACTTCAAACGGCGATATAATTAAATATACCGAACCATGTTCGAATGAGTAGAAAACGTGAGATTGAGAAATTGGCCAAGTGGGTTTATGGGAACCCCTTAGTGTCTTGTAATAAGTAAAATATGATATAAAAATAGTTTAAACAAGTATTCCGCAAGAGTTTACAGTTATAGTCACGGCTTTTATTTATTACGCTTTTTACAATTTTAAATGCTCGCGTAATAAACGGAAAAAGTTTACTCGAATTTTTATAAATGAATTTCTATGATTGTAACAGCGCTTAATATCATAATTAATGTTAACAATACCGGTGTACAACGGGCTGTTACTATCTTGCCTGGCAACGACCAAGTGTACACTTTCGCTCAATCCTGGGACCTATAATGTTGCGTCCTTGAAGTGATCTAAATATTTTCATAGCAGCTCTACTTCCTTCTATCTGATCGTTCCTAGGGTGAACTCCAACATCAGGTGTTTCTCACTTGTGGCGAAGTTAAGGAGAAACTTGTCTGTAAACTCATCATAGGATCCTATTGAATTTGGTGGCAGCCTTAAGAACCAAGTCATTGCTACCCATTTCAATGTGGCAAAGATTGGGATTTGATTGGCTCGTCAATCCCCTTGACACACATGTCCCTGTCAAAAGCATCAAGGTGGACTTCGGGATCCTAGCTTCCATCGTATTTTGGCAAATGCGTCGAGTTTCAGCCTTCTGGGTAAAGCGTATTCACAATAATATTAGTGATGGGCTATTGATGTATATTCCTCTGTGATACTTCCTCTGGTATGCCCCCTTCACCTTGGCCTCTGTCTTCAACTCGACCCTAGTTTTTAGTAAGATCGAGATCATCATTTCGGACACGATTGTCATTTCGAGCTCTACCATTCAGCTGTGGTTGTCGCCTCAGCCTCAGTGATCACCTCCTTTTTTATTTCTACCGCCTTAATTTTCATTTCTGTTGTGATCACGATCTCGGTCTCATTCGCTTCAACTTGTCGTAATGGAGAAGTCGATCCTCCAACTCTTTAATTCTCCAGGCTTCCATTCAATTATGGATGAGGTATCTATTCTCCATTTACTCCATTCACTACAGGATGGCGTGGAGGGCACTCTATGCTATGCGATTATCTACATCTGGTAACGGGGTCGGTTGGATAGGTCTGGGCTGAGCCGCCGCGTTCTAGGCCAAAGTGGGTGGCGAGTTTGAAACGACATCGCTAACATGGATGGTATCGTGGTTGATGGTGGGTCCTTTGTATGAGCCCATTGAACAGTTGGTCCGTCCGGTGGTGGTGGGCGGGTGGTGGCTATTGCTCCTTGTATTCACCATGTTGGATGAGGGGATAGAAATTTACCTTTCCCATAGATGGCACCAATATTCTATCCTGGGGATAGAGATGTCTAGTCAATGACTAGTGAATTTATATTGGATCCATGGGCTCTCTCAGCTATCTATAGAGGAGATACCTTCAAAGGCAAGTAGATCATTGTGCACGATAAAGTAGCGACGTAGCCAAGGCGAGACGTGTATGCATAATGACAGTTAATAGAGAGAGTAAGTGTGATACCTTTAAGTTTTACCTCTTATTTATAGAGTTTATTTGTGGGTAGTGAAATTTTGGATCTTAGGTTGATTTTTTGAGGTCTAATGCTTGATCCATTGCTATCGCACTAGGATTAGTATTAATTAAGGAATTTTTCCTTATTTGCTCTTAGTTGTTGCTAGGGGTAAATGGACTAGGCTTTGGCTTAAATAGGTTAGGCCTGTGTAAAATACTTTAGGCTTGACCTGGTTTTTTAGTCTTGTATAGGCCCAAATTATAAGTATGATCTGACTTATATTTACAAAATAAAGGCCTTGACTTAGACATGTTAGACATTAAATAATTTAAAAAATAATAAAATAATATTACTTTATTATTCAAAATCATTAAAATAATAACTTTTATAGGATTGTCATGTAAAACAAAGCCTATGACCTACTTTCTAAATGGCTTTTTTAAAAAGCTTGAGCATGGACTGTAGACTTCTGCTAGGCAATCTAACTCATTTACACCCTAGTAGTTGCCTTTTTTTGATCTTCTAGAATGTGGCCTTTATGTTATATCTGTTGGGTATGCTCTTTGCACTAAGCCCAATGGCTTTAGTGAGAGCCCAAAGACCAAGTCTAACCCATGAAGCTTAGGGTTAGTTGGATTAGGAAGGGTATATATGGAACATTTTCTCCACTTGTGCCTCCTAGGGTAACACACATCAGAAACAAGAAACACTTCAAGAGGCAGACGTTCATCATCTGAACGGTTGCCCACACGACTCCCTGATCCCCTTGAGTCATAACCTGGAAGATCAACCGTAGAGCGGATTTTGCGACTATTCATGGTGCATTGCCGCGGATCGTGAGGCTAGAGAAGGAGATCTAAACGTGAGGAATTTTCACGCTCGCTTCTTCATCCCAAGTAATCAAAACGGTGTTCCTTCCCTTGGAGTTTCGGCCTGATTTGACTTCGAGTGATGGCGCGGCAGACCTAACGGCTAGGGTTCCTCTTTCGCGTCCTAGGGTTTCTCGCCAAAGGATTGAGTCTTTGGACTTTTGGGCCCATGGAAACCCTAAAGGGGCTTGAGACAGATACTATGGATTAGGCGAAAGTCGAATTCCAAAGTTGTAATATTTTTATTATTTTTTAAAAAAAATAGGAAAGCCATGGATTAAAGTAATTAGAATTTATTATTTAATGCTTTTATTGATTGTTATGAATTATATATGCGATTAACATGATATTTACGATAACATGTCATATAGGATAGGAATGCGCCATATTGTTGCATGATCACATGTCATACGTGCATATTTACTATTATGTCGTTATCGACTAGTATGATAGTTTATGCGCGTAGTTTTTTTGATTTTAAATATTCCGGTAAAATAAAATTATTAATTATTATGATTTTGGTAAAACCTAGAATAATCAAAGTGATTATTTTTTTTTAAAATCAAGACAAATTAGCAAGATAATTTCCTAAGAGAAAATTGTTTGAAGAAAATAAATTTTTGTGGGTTTTCTGAAATGGTCATGGAATAACACACGCTGCATACAACACTCATGTATCATGAATGTGTGGAGCACACGCTGACGTAAAGTGACCGGATCTCAGGACCTTAACGCTTTCAAAATTATGTTAAGCTAAGTGCCC
This sequence comes from Gastrolobium villosum, assembly GCA_032173675.1. Taxonomy (NCBI): domain Eukaryota; kingdom Viridiplantae; phylum Streptophyta; class Magnoliopsida; order Fabales; family Fabaceae; genus Gastrolobium; species Gastrolobium villosum. The sequence continues at coordinate 28,409 of JAVKPL010007589.1, forward strand.
GTTTACCGACTCCCTTACTTACATAGTTTTTGAAATCAAACAAAATTATTTTTGAATGAGACATTTCTTGGAAATTGGAAAATTCTAAAATTTTAAAATATTGAAGGGTGAAGGTTTTTTAAAATTAAGTTTTCAAAAACCTAAGGGCTCTAATTGTGGGTTTATTAGTGAATGGCCCATCGTATAAGGATAATCGGATTTCACTAGATTAAACTTTAATATTTCCAAAATTTTAGTAAAGTTTTGTACGGCCCATCGTCGGCAACACTTAGACACTAAAGATAATTTTGGAATTAAACAATGGTTAAATGCATTCAACTTAGGTAAAGTTGTTAACCCTCCTATCGAGGCTCTGGCAATAAGTCCCAAATAACAATGTTAGTTTTATAAGTATCTTGCCCATCGTAAGCCTTGTAAAGATAACTAATGGATTGTTCAACAATAAACGATTAGTAGTTATTAGAATCTACTAGCGATATATTTGTTTGTTAATACTAGTTTGTAATTAGTTTGCTTTGGCTGTTTTTCAGGAAAATGTCTTCATTCAATCCTTTAGCAACTATTTTTAGCCAAAAACCTATGGATGTTACCAACTACAAACAATGGAAAACTAACCTTGATATTGTTCTACAATACAAAAAGTTCAACTTTGTAATGACCACCCCGATACCAGCGCAGCCTGCTAAAGATGCACCTGAGGCAACAAAGGCCCAATTTTAGCAGGAGAATGAGAAATGGGAGAAGGCAAATGTGGCAGTTCGCTGTTACATTTTAGCCAGTATTGCCAATCACCTTCAGGAGCAGGTAAGCATGGTTGAGAGTGGAGCAGCTATGCTCCAGACTCTTGATGGCATGTTTGCTACGTCTAGCAGCTCTGCTAGGCAGATTGCGCTGAATGCTGTCACTAAGACAGTAATGTCTGGAGGAAGTGTGCGGGATCATTGTTTGTCAATGATTGCAAACTTCAAGAAGGCTGAGGATCATGGGGTTAGGTTTGAACAAGAAGTGAAAATTGACCTTCTCTTACAATCACTCCCTGATTACTTCAATCAGTTCAAGATGAACTATAATATGAATAAGTTGAATTTTGATCTCACTCAACTGATGCACGAGCTTGAGAGTACTGAACAGTCTCTGGTCAAGCATGGCAGTGCATTTTTGGTTGGTGAGAGTTCTGGAAAACCTAAGGGGAAACCCAAGGGTAAGAAAAGGAACAAGAAAAATAAGAAATCAGGGATTCCAGTAGCCAGGTCTGTTGTAGTGAGGCAGCTTGTGCTTCAAATGCGGTCAACAGGGGCATTGGAAGAAAAATTTCCCTCGTTTGAATCAGCAAGGTATGGGTAATTTGTTTATGATTGAGGCTTGTTTAATGGAGAATTACAATGATTTATGGATCATTGATTCAGGAGCCACTAATCATGTTTGTTGTTCTTTGCAGTGGTTCAAACATAGCTTGCCGAT
>JAVKPL010007590.1:0-30107 GCA_032173675.1 Gastrolobium villosum
GCACCAAACCAGTTTAAGAAGACTTCTACTCAGGGGAACACAGCTAGACCTCCTGCTCCCAGATGCTCGGGATGCGGGAAGTCACATTTTGGGTCGTGTGCTACCGGTCAGTTGATATGCTTCCAGTGTGGCAAGGAGGGCCACTATTCCAGAGATTGCCCGACGGCGAGAGTTGCTGCAGTGCAGGCAGTGCCATTGCAGATGGTTCCTACTGGGGCACCAGCAATGCCACCTATTACTGGGCGTGTGTACACACTTGATCGTCAGCAGTCGGACAGAGCTCCGAACCTGGTCCGAGGTACTGTTACCATTGGTGGTTCAGCTATTGATGTATTGTTTGATTCTGGGGCAACGCATTCATTTGTTGCTACCCCTATTGCTGTGGGGCTTGAGTTGCCCAGTGATGTGCTTTCTCCACCGATGCGGGTGACTACCGCCACCGGAGAAAAATGTTTGACCTCCACTGTCCATCGCGATGTAGCGTTTCAGTGGGATGGCCGTGACTTCTCGGTAGATCTGATAGGATTGCCGATGGCCAACTTGGAGATTATTCTGGGCATGGATTGGTTGTCCAGAAACTGTGCATTAATTGATTGCTATGCCAAGAGAGTGGTGATGTCTCCGGGTGGGTCCACAGCCAGTTCCTCACCGTTCATTTCAGTCCTGCAGGCGAGGAGGGCCTTGAGAGCAGGGGCATTTGGCTATGTTATGTTGGGAGGTTTGGTGAGTGGGACACAGGAGGATCTCACTGGCATTCCTATGGTGAGGGAATTCCTCGAGGTGTTTCCCGAGGAGATTCCTGAGTTTCCACCGCAGAGGGAGATAGAGTTCTCCATGGATTTATTGTCTGGTGTGGGGCCTATTTCATTGGCTCCATACCGGATGTCGCCACCGGAGTTGGCAGAGCTGAAGAAGCATATTGAGGAGCTTTCAGCGAAAGATTTCATTCGGCCGAGTGTGTCTCCTTGGGGAGCACCGGTCATTTTTGTGAAAAAGAAAGATGGGACTATGCGATTGTGCACCGACTACAGACAGTTGAACAAGGTGACAATCAAGAACAAGTATCCCCTCCCACGCATTGATGATTTGTTGGATCAGCTCAGGGGTGCTTGCGTATATTCCAAGATTGATCTCCGGTCTGGATACCATCATATACGGGTTAAGCCGGAGGATGTCCCAAAGACAGCGTTTCGCTCGAGGTACGGGCATTATGAGTACTTGTTGATCCCGTTTGGACTCACCAATGCACCCACAGTGTTCATGGACTACATGAATAGGATCTTCCAGCCGTACCTGGATCAGTTTGTGATCGTCTTCATTGATGACATTTTGATTTACTCCAAGACAGAGGAGGAGCATACTGAGCACTTGAAAATTGTTTTGCAAGTGTTGAAAGAGAAAAAGCTATATGCTAAGCCGTCAAAATGTGAGTTTTGGCTCAAGGCGGTGAAATTTTTGGGTCATGTGATTTTCGCTGATGGAGTTGCAGTTAATCCTAACAAGATTGAGGCCGTAATGGATTGGGAGAGGCCCAAGATGGTTACAGAAGTGAGAAGCTTCTTGGGTTTGGCAGGATACTACAGGAGATTCATAGAGGGATTCTCCAAGATGGTGCTACCGATGACTCGCCTTACCCGAAAGGAGATTCCATTCGTGTGGACACATGAGTGTGAGGAGTGCTTCCAGGAGTTGAAGGAGAGACTGATTACTGCTCCTGTGTTAGTCCTTCCTGATCCTGCGGAGCAGTTTGATTTGTATTGCGATGCCTCTGGTAAAGGGCTAGGTTGTGTGTTGATGCAGAAAGGGAAAGCTGTTGCTTATGCTTCAAGACAGTTGAAACCTCATGAGGAGAACTACCCGACTCACGACTTGGAGTTGGCAGCTATTGTTTTTGCTTTCAAGATTTGGAGGCATTACCTATTTGGCATGAAGTTTGCTGTATTCAGTGACCACAAGAGTCTGAAATATCTGTTTGACCAGAAAGAGTTGAACATGAGACAGCGGAGATGGATGGAGTTCTTGAAGGTCTACGACTTTGAGTTAAGGTATCATCCTGGCAAGGCCAATGTGGTAGCCGATGCTTTGAGTCAGAAATCCATGAACTTATCCAGCTTGATGATGAGCGACTATGAGGTGATAGAAAAGTTCAGAGACTTGAGAGTGAACTCCTTGTTTGGGGGTGCACTACTTGAGTTGGAAACAACAAAAGTGATTAATGAGCTGATGGAAAAGATTAAAGAGGCGCAAGTGCAAAGAGTGTGCCTTGATTACGTGAAGAACCAGGACGGTGTGTCTTGGAACGAGGATGGTTTGTTGCTGTTTCAGAAGAGGGTTGTAATCCCTCGAGGGCCATTGACTGAGGAGGTTATGGCAGAGGCTCATAAGAGCCAATTTACTATCCACCATGGTGCTACAAAAATGTACCAGGACTTAAAAAGAAATTTTTGGTGGCCGGGCATGAAGAAGGACATAGCGGTTTACGTGTCCAAGTGCCTTATTTGTCAGAAAGTTAAGATTGAGCACCAGAAACCGTCTGGTAAACTTCAACCTCTTGAGATTCCACAGTGGAAGTGGGAGAGTATTTCCATGGACTTCGTGGTGGGATTGCCGAAGACTCAGGATGGTTGTGACTCTATCTGGGTCATTGTGGACAGATTGACCAAGTCTGCCCATTTTCTTCCAGTGAAGGTGAGCTTCACTACAGAGCAGTTGGCCAAGTTATATGTCCGCGAGATTGTGAGGCTTCACAGGGTGCCCGAGAGTATCATCAGTGATAGGGACCCGAAGTTCACATCTCGGTTCTGGGAGGCGCTGTAGGAGGCTTTTGGTACACAGCTGAGATTGAGTACCGCCTATCACCCTCAGACTGACGGACAGACTGAGCGGACCATCCAGACATTGGAGGACATGTTGAGGGCTTGCACGTTGGAGCAGGGTTTAGCATGGGATAGGTACCTTCCGTTGGTAGAATTTTCGTATAACAACATTTTCATGCTAGTCTGGGCATGACACCCTACGAGGCGCTGTATGGTAGGAGGTGTCGGACTCCTACTTGCTGGTCCGAGGTTGGAGATAAAGAGCTTTTTGGCCTGGACTTTGTCCAAAATACTACCCAGCAGATCCAGATGATCAGGAAAAAATTGAAGCAGGCGCAGAATCGCCAGAAAAGCTACTATGATGTCAAGCATCGTCCACTGGAGTTCAGTGAGGGTGAGCACGTGTTCGTGAGATTTTCACCTGTCACCGGTGTTGGACGGGCACTCGGAGTGAGGAAGTTGAGCCCGCGGTTTATTGGGCCCTACCAGATCCTTGGTAGAGTAGGACCTGTTGCCTATCGACTTGCCCTACCTCCGAACCTAACCAACATCCACGACGTTTTTCACGTGTCTCAGCTTTGGAGGTACATAGCAGATCCTTCGCACGTGGTGCAACCGGATGATGTGGAGGTTCGGGAGAACCTAAAGACTCCCGTCGGACCACTCAGGATTCTCGATCGAGGCGAAAAACAACTTAGAAGCAAGACTATTCCGATGGTCAATGTGCAGTGGACTGGGCGTAGTCCCGAGGAGTGCACGTGGGAGCGAGAGGATGAGCTTCTCCGGCAGTATCCCGACTTTCGAGACAAGTATGTTTCTGATTTTGAGGACAAAATCCTTAAAAAGGTGGGGTGAATGTAAGAACCCGCACCGCTAATTAAGGTAATTATTAAATTAATTATGATAATTAGGAAATGATTCCATAATTGACCTTAGTAATTATTATTCGGCTTAAATAGTTATAGTAAGTGAGTAAAAATGCTGAAAGTCGCTTTTCGGAAGAAAAGTGCAGATACCGGTTCTGCTACCCGGTATAAATGCGTACCGGAAAAGTATCCCGGAAATTTATAAGATGTGCATGATAATTACTAGAATATTATGTAGGACTCGTAAAACAAGTTTCAAGTCAAAATAATGTGATCTGATGCCAGAACTGATATTGGCTATGGAAAAGCGCGTACCGGAAATGTGCTTCGAAAAATAAAATAAAAATATAAAAAATCTTAGAAAAATGAGTAGGTTTAGATTCCAAAGTTTGGGATCAAGATCTTTTACGTTGGTATTAAGGCTAATACTGCGCGTTGTGGTTTAACCTCTTTAAATTCATTAGTTGGCACAGATTTCTAGGTCAGAAATCTCTTCATGTACGTGCCTCCATTTCTGAAAAACACTCCAGCCACCTCTTGTCACCTTCTCCTCCATTGTGTGAGCCAAGGAGCTTCCTTTCTCCTTGGTTTCTTCTTCATACACCTTGAGCTTGTGAGAGCTTGCTTGGTGAGGGTGAGAGTTGGCCTTGGGACTGCATTGTTGTCCCATTTCTGAGTTGAGGGAGTAGTGGGGTATAGGTGTGAGGCTGAGTTCTTTGTGTGAGAAGAGTGGAGGTCATGATCATGGCATTCTAAGGTCCAAGAAGCAATCTTTGGTGCCAAGAACCAACCTTTGGTGTAGCATTTTCGTGCCCTTGGGTGTGCTGGACTTGGGAGCTGCATTGGGAGCTCCATAGGCATATTAAGTTGCTGATTAAGCTTTGGGGTAAGTCACCTTATCTTGATCATGTGTTTTATTGGCCTAAATGTGGTATCTTGGGATGTTAAGGGTTTTAACATGTAACCAACACATAAGTGAACTTGTATATGCTTAAAAATGGATCCTTGGTCGTGTACAAGTGTTAAAAGTTGAACCTTTGAACTGGATATTCACGAAATGCAGAAACTGCATTCTGTCGTGAGATATCAGGATATTTGTCAAACAGATATCCGGATATCAATATCCGGATATGGTATCCGGATATTAATATCTGGATATGGGAACTGGATATCCGGATATGGTATATCTGGATATGGTCAGTGTGATATTCGGATATTGCATATTCGGATATGCACCTTGTAATATCCGGATATTCTGGGATTTCGAAGAACAGTAGCTGTGCTGTGTGAACAGTAGGCTATTGGGGGTTTGTGGACCCTAGATTAAGGGAGTGGAACTTCTGTAATTAATGAATTAAGTCAGAATCACATGATTAAGGGCTTATGGCTTTGTTGGAAGCCTTAAGACGTAAAACGTAAAGGAAAGGCGTAGTCTTTAAGTTGTATGCTTGTGATGCATAATTAATGATATATTATTGGTCCATAACAGATTGTGATACTGAAGTGTTTGGACTTGAGAGTGGTTGGACTCTTGGCTTGGATTGATTGCTTGCAAGGTAAGCTTTCGTGTCCTCGGTTTAGCCATGTTATGGTTCCACCATGTTCCATGGGGATGTGGTTTATGCATGCCGTGTTACATGCTTTGATGTTTTGGAAATGCTGTTGAGCTATTATATGCAATGTGCTTTTATGATATGCATGTGATGTCCACCTATACGGTAAGCCTGAGTATGTAGCACATACAAGATGGTGAGGCTATAGGTGAGGTGCAAGCGGTGTTCTTTGTACTTATGTGGGTATAGACGTATTCCTGCATTTCTCTGGCCAGTAGATTGAATAAACACACATGGCATGAATATCTGTTGGACTGCATAGTTTTGGAACTAATATTGGAAATACTGCTTTTTGAACTTATATTGCGCATGTAAGTGAGCTTGGGGTGGAAGATCCTTGAGGACCCCTTATTTTACTGAGATTTCTTGTTTAGAGATCTCACCCCACGTTTGGGGACGCTTATTTCGGGTTCAGGTAATGTTGAGGGCTCAGGTGGTAGGAGGCCAGAGTTGAGTTAGACTTATCTGTATTATGCTGACATGTTGGATGCTGGTTATTTGACTACTGTTTATGTTTTCCCGCTATGATTATGATATTATGTTGAGACTATTTTTGGGCATTGTTGCCTTATTTGGTGAGCATGGGGTTTGTCCATGCCACATGGATTTGTTATTGTCTTTTTAGTTAAAGTTGTAATTAAAGTATCAGGATTTATGGTCCAGGCTATGTGTTGTAGTCCCGTGACTTTAAATACTCACACTATATTTATATATGAGGTATTCAATTAGTCGTCTTGCAATTTACATACAGGCAGTATTTTATGAAATTGATTAAGTAATCAAGTTGGCTAAGGTTAATGACGTCATAATTGAATTAAAGAAAAAGTTATTCCGTATTTTAATTAAGCGTGGCTTAATACGATAGTATGTTAACAATCCGGGTTAACACGGGCTGTTACACCGCCCATGATGATTGCGGTTACCTCCCACGGTTGCTGCAGTTATTATTTTCGAGTGGAAAAACCTTAATAACCCTGACCTTTGCCATTCGCAAACCCAGTGATCATTAGTGATGCCTATATAAGCCTTCGTCTCACATTATGTGCTTTTGTTTTCCTTCTGTGCATTGTGCTGAAACTGTATTTCTTAGAGTGTCAGTGTGAGACGTATTTCTCCATCTTTGCTATTTCACCTTTTTCATCAGGTATTTCACTCTTCTTTTGTCTTTTGTTGCTTCTATTTTGAGGTGCTCGCATTTGGTCATTTGTTCGCTAGCATGCTTTTTCAATTTTGGATTCTTTGCCCTGTACCTGCTACTTCGTTGATTTTCTGTTATTTTCCCTCACACTTATAGCTTGCACTTTCTAGGGCTTGTGTATTCTTTCCTATCATTTTGGTGTTTTACCACCTTGTCTTCCTCGTCCTCCTTTTGCTATTTGATCTTTTGGCGTCATTTAGTTTTTTAATCAAATGAGGGGGAAAACCCTCTTTCTTCAGCTTTGTGTTGTAAGGGGGAGAAGGAGGAGGATTTTGATTTTTTTCAAAAAGATTCCTCCTGTGCCCGTTTCTATCTTTGGGGGATTCCAAGAACCGAAGAAGAAGAACGGGAAGCCATGCTTCGCGGTTTTCGTGGTGGTAGATCCCGAAGAAGGTCCGAGATGTCAAATAAGAAGTTAGGGCGCCACCGTGGTAGAGGCTCGTCCACCCGGGTAATGGGTCGTCTTATGTCAAATAGACATGCTTCATGTCCGTTTCCCTAACCCGGGGCTGAGCCTTCTAGCCAGCCTATGATTTCTCCAAGTTCACTTTCCAACATCTGGGCTTTCCCTCATTCTTCCCCTGTCCCAAGGAGTGCCCCATGTTACTTTTGTGTCTAATTGAGTTTTAAGCTTGTCGAGCAAGGATGTGACTCTCTGGCCGAGTCTACATTGGCAAGCTGCCGGCATGGAGATATATCATGATTTACCTCTGCATCTGGTGGAGTAGATGATCCCATCATGATCTATGATTTGCCAACTTAGTCTTCTTCTAGTGACTCTTCTGATAGCATTTTTGATTCAGCAATGCCAATTCCTTCTGATCCAGCATTTTCCTTGTTTTAGGTTTTATGGTGTAACAGCCCGTTGTTCACCGGTGTTGTTATCATTAATTATGATATTAAGCGCAGTTACAATCACAGCAGTTCATTTATAAAATACGAGTAAACTTTTTTCATTCATTACGCAACATTCAAAACCATTTAAGCGTAATAACTAAAAGCTGTGACCGTAACAATGACACATTGCGGAAGCCTTATTTCATCTACTGACATAATTTATGTCACTCATTATTAGACTCACAGGATTACCATAAACCCCTTAAATTAATCACCACTTTATCACATATATTCCCTTTGTAAAACCCTAAAGGCCATAACCATTTCGCTTTCTCCTACAATTTATTGCCCCTCAAATATTTCTCATCTCTTATTATGTTATATATTTTTCCCTTAGCTTCACGTGGGTTCAAACCGCGCTCAATTCGGAGCATCGTAGCTCAAGATATGTGTTTTTAAAGAAAATAACGTAATATTTTCCTGACAGCGGCGCCGGGTGGCCACACCACTGCCCAAAAACTCCATTTCACATAATTCTTCAAACCCATGGCGCCAAGTAACGCCACAGTGGCGCCACACCTCTGTCTCATTTTTCAAAATCAGCCTCCTGCACTTGTGCAGGGACCATACCAGGGGCTGAGATTCCGACCTTCTACCGCCCCATTTCTAACTCCGATTAACCCCAAATTTTGACACAACATGGAGGGTAACACCATCATCAAAATGGTGTAAGGTCCAACCCTAATGGACCACAGTGGAGGGAGATACGTTCTTCCAAAGTTTGCTAAAAATACGCCAATTTCCCGAAAATTGGCCAGAATTCCCTTTGTTTTTACAACAATCTTCATTCTTGCTAATGCAACCTAAAACACATATAGGTATATAAATTCACATGGGTGGCACACACATGGACCAACAACGCCTTGGGGCACTTACAACCCATCACAGTCCATTTACAGATATGATATTCAATGTGTTTCAATCAACAAGGTTCCATTTCATGCATTTATTAGTCATACAATTAATCAATTCATAAATTAGGCTCAAAGCCCTTTACATTACATTTACATACTTCCAAGACATCATAGGTGGCTATGGACAGATCCCATGCTCACACATAAGATACATATACATCAAGTATAGTTATACATTTACAAATGCATGGCATTTTCAACATGCACAAGTTCATGGCCGCAATTCAAAACATAAAATCCTATGCTAAATGTCTCCAACTGAATCCTCTAACATGTTATGCCCTCCATATGCACCTCATGCTCCACTCCTCCAGGCTCAACCTAACCTGAAATGATGTCCCCAAACGCGAGGTGAGATATACAAATATATCTCAATAAACCAAGGGTACTAGAGGATCACTCCACCCCATGGATCACTCAATGTGCAACATATAACAAGGTATGACATGCATGACATACAATATCACAACAACTGGGCACAATCCAAGAACATCCACAGCTGGATTACGTTCAAGGACCCCATCGTATAACTCCCGGAATCTTTCTGGTGCCTCTCCCATGGTTGAGACGACCCCATGGCAAAACCCAACTGGAACTCCTCATGAGCCCTATCCAACGGAAGTCCCACGTTTGGATCATCCTGGTACCGCTCCCAGAGTCGGTCCCACGGCAAAACCCGACTGGAATTCCCAGCGGAAGTCCAAACGAACACACATCTACTGGCCTGTTGTGTAGATTAGCAAGTGCACTAGTCATACAAGTAATAAAAATGATAAGTAAAGATCGTTCCCACGAGGAATTGTGTCAAGCACTGATCATCCACTTGTTGTTGATTTGAATCAACCAAAGAGTTTTGAATTGCACGAGTTTCTTGTCACTAGAAATGTAAATTGCATAAAATAGAATAAGTTCAAAACACAAAAATATGAATATAAATTAAAACAGTAGTCAGATTTCAATTTCCCTCAAGTATGAAATTATGAATAAACCGATTTCCATCATGAATTCTCTATCATGTGATGTTAATCAACCTTTTACTTATCATCAAGATGTAATGTCTTACTACCTTGATGGGTACATTAATCAGAAACCCCAATGTCTTGGTGATTCCTTTCATAATACATGCATTAATTACTAAGGTCTTAAGATTATATTAATGTTATAGCATCAATGTCTTGACTATTATAATACTAATGATGAAGTTGTCAACTTTAAAACAATGCAAAAATGTCTGTTCTACATTATTTCATAAACAAGAATGATTGATCAAGACAACTTCATACAAGTCACATAATAGGAAAACATAACTTAACATTAATTATTCATAAATGCACACTTGAGTTCCATTGAATCAGACTACAAAGGACTCTACTCAGACATAATGAAAGTAAATACAAAGGAAGAAGAAAGAACAAACTCCATTGTCATGGTAGTAGATCTTCAATCTTCAATTGCAATGCTATACTACTCCTAAGAATTTGTAAACTAAAATATAGGAATTTCAGATCCTAAGATCTGATACAAGAGAGGATAGTAGAGAGATGGGGGAGAGATATGTCTAGAGAGAGATGGATCATAATTTTTAAGGCCTTTTGCCTTTTATAGTGTTACAATTCTGCTGGAAAATAATGTGGACGCTAAAACGGTCAGAAATGGGCGTTTTAGCGTCCGGCTTAATGCGTGTCCAACTGCTTTTAACTGACGTGGGCGCTAAAACGGTCTGAATGAGCGTTTTAGCGTCCATGGCTGATAACCTCTCAACTGCTTTTAACTGATTCCAACGCTAAAACGCTTGATTTGAACGTTTTAGCGTTTCAGAACAGAGAAGAATTCCACATCAGGGCGCTAAAACGCTCAATGTGGGCGTTTTAGCGCTGAGCTCCAGAGGCTTCCAATTCTGATTTGCAACAACGCGCTAAAACGGTCAGTGTGGCCATTTTAGCGTTCAACACTTAGGCAATTTTCTCCTCCAGAATCTTCTTCATTCTTTTGATGCTTTTTGGGCTTCCTTTCCCTGCAAGACAATGTAGATTTTCACAAAGCTTTCAGAACTTGCACTTTAGGAATTTCTAAGATATTAACCTCCCTTTTCAACCAATTATTCATACAAATTAATCCTAATTTGTGCTGAAAAACCTGATGAACCAGGGGTTTATCATGTCCAGAAATCAAACAATTTACACACAACATGCTCCAAGCATGTCACACAATCAAGCAATAATGCATGAACATACATATTCATACAATGTTCAACAACACAAATTCCAACCACAACCTTCCACTAGGCGTGGTGGAGCACACAAGGGACTAAACCCGAGTTCCAAAGGTTTACCCCAACTTCGAAGCCAATGCTCCATACGTAAGCTCCAAGCTTAATCCGCTTTCATAGCGTCCGTGAGAGGCAACCTATATGATCAACCACATGATCATCAACACAATTTCCATGCAACCATTCATTTACACAATTCATCATCAATTAGAATCACTTGGGCCCAATGGCACACCACCAATAATTTACCCATTTCAATCACATTACCCCTCACCACTCACCAATTCATAGTTATTCACTAACACTTCAATTTTCACAAATCCTAGGCATCATGCAAAATTCCTAAGTTATGAACATTTTTCACCAATAATTTTTATTGCATTTCTAGCTCAAATACATCATTCTAAGACATAATCATCTAATGCACATTTTCCATTTGAGCTCTCTAACTACACAAATCATCCAACACAACTTCAACAAAAAAACCCATTTTCATATCTCAACTTCGAGCGGTGCTCGCCTGGGACTTCCAAGAGCAAAACCTCTTAGGATTCAATCCACAAGAGAAACCCAGGACAATCTTAATTGTCACATCATTACCAACATGTGTGCTAAGGTATAACCTACACACCGGGACTCCATAATGAATCCCATACCAGATTGAGCGTCCAATGAAACTCCCAAGAGACCATCTCTTATGATACTTCCCATCATAGGGGTTTCACTCAACATGATTATCCTTGTACCGAAGAATTCACCAATTCATTACAACACAGATATATACATATAGGCACCCAGGCCTTCACAAGCACATAGTTATATATATACTGGCACTTAAGCCATCACAGGATCATTACTCATCTATTTATCATAGTATATATATATATATATATATATATATATATATATATATATATATATATATATATTTTTATAGACCATCATGCAATTTTGAATTATTATAGTCCATTTCAAATATATCCTAGCAATTATGCCATTTCAAAACACAATATTCCCCCTTGGAATTTCCAAGGAACATCTATTATGGGTCAATTCTCTTATGTAGTCTCCCACTTGAACCCCTACAAGGAGTCATTCTCAAGTAAAATACTATGCATCAATGTACACATATAATCAGGTCACAACACAAACAAATCACAACTACTCAACATCATCAAAGCATATCAACACCATTACTACACCACATTTAGTCATACTTTCTCATATCACCCTTGTTTCTCTTACGACACATTTGTCCAGTCAAACCCTCATTCCATTATGGACCATCATACTTTCAATAAAATTTGTCTAATTCCATCCATGGAAATTTCCTCAACTTCTTACATTATACTTTCTATCCATTATTTTACTCTCATTCATGTTCAACCAATATTAAACCATCATGGACTAAAGCCCCATTTTTCAACATTGAAGCACCTAACGAATCATTTTCATAGTTATTTTAAGGTACTCCCCTTTCCTCAATTCAAATTTTGAAGATTCAAACTCTTTCTATATCCAAGCATCTTTACTATTCCAAGTGTAAACCCTTCTCAAGGGTCTTATAACCTTCTTACCTACCTTAATGTATCCAAGCTTACATATAAGCACTCATATTCAAATTTTCACGAATTCATCGGGGTTCCAAATCCCCCACCATGTCAAAGTTATACCACTAATTTCATATATACTCAATTGTTTTAACTCCTTATACATCTAGGGAAGACTTACCAACATCATCATCACAATATCCTCTCAATTCAATCATACTTACTAACCATAAGACCACGCATTCAACTATGGTAGCATTCTACCTCAAAGGTTAGACACAATATCCTAATTTATTCTCACTGAGTCCTCAATTACATCAACTTCACTTACTAACATATCTGTCCGTGGAGCAGTCAACACTGCAACCACAACCTCAGTCTAAGGACTGGCATTGGTGCTCCAGGGTTATCACGAAGGCATCTTATAATGGCCACACATATGACACGAAGAAATGGGTTGATCAGGCCCAAACTAAGGAATCAAATGTGCAGTAATCAGTAAGAGTCTACGTACAACTATACAACACTCACCATAATCACACAATCATCAGAGATCCCAAAGAAACTGCTCTGATACCATAAAATGTAACAGCCCGTTGTTCACCGGTGTTGTTATCATTAATTATGATATTAAGCGCAGTTACAATCACATCAGTTCATTTATAAAATGCGGGTAAACTTTTTTCATTCATTACGCAACATTCAAAACCGTTTAAGCATAATAACTAAAAACTGTGACCGTAACAGTGACACATTGTGGAAGACTTATTTCATCTACTGATATAATTTATTTCACTCATTATTAGACTCACAGGATTCTCATAAACCCCTTAAATTAATCACCACTTTATCACATACACTCCCTTTGTAAAACCCTAAAGGCCATAACCATTTCGCTTTCTCCAACAATTTATTGTACCTCAAATGCTTCTCATCTCTTATTATGTTATATATTTTTCCCTTAGCCTCACGTGGGTTCAAACCGTGCTCAATTCGAAGCACCGTAGCTCAAGATATGTGTTTTTTTAAAAAACAACGTAATATTTTCCTGACAGCGGCGCCGGGTGGCGCCATTACGGCGCCAACCGGCGCCACACCACTGCCCAAAAACTCCATTTCTCATAATTCTTCAGACCCATGGCGCCAAGTAACGCCACAGTGGCGCCACACCTCTGTCTCATTTTTCAAAATCAGCCTCCTGCACTTGTGCAGGGGCCACACCAGGGGCTGAGTTCCCGACCTTCTACCGCCCCATTTCTAACTCCTATTAACCCCAAATTTTGACACAACATAGAGGGGAACATCATCATCAAAATGGTTTAAGTTCCAAACCTAATGGACCACAGTGGAGGGAGATACGTTCTCCCAAAGTTTGCTAAAAACACGCCAATTTCCAAAAAATTGGCCAGAATTCCCTTTGTTTTTACAACATCTTCATTCTTGCTAATGCAACCTAAAACACATATAGGTATATAA
The DNA here is from genome assembly GCA_032173675.1 of Gastrolobium villosum. NCBI lineage: Eukaryota > Viridiplantae > Streptophyta > Magnoliopsida > Fabales > Fabaceae > Gastrolobium > Gastrolobium villosum. The sequence goes on from JAVKPL010007590.1 coordinate 13,600, forward strand.
ATTCACATAGGTGGCACACATAAGGACCAACAACGCCTTGGAGCACTTACAACCCATCATAGTCCATTTACAGATATGATATTCAATGTGTTTCAATCAACAAGGTTCCATTTCATGCTTTTTTTAGTCATACAATTAATCAATTCATAAATTAGGCTCAAAGCCCTTTACATTACATTTACATACTTCCAAGACATCATAGGTGGCTATGGACAGATCCCATGCTCACACATAAGATACATATACATCAAGTATAGTTATACATTTACAAATGCATGGCATTTTCAACATGCACAAGTTCATGGCCGCAATTCAAAACATAAAATCCTATGCTAAATGTCTCCAACTGAATCCTCTAACATGCGATGCCCTCCATATGCACCTCATGCTCCACTCCTCTAGGCTCAACCTTACCTGAAATGATGTCCCCAAATGTGGGGTGAGATATACAAATATATCTCAGTAAACCAAGGGTACTAGAGGATCACTCCACCCCATGGCTCACTCAATGTGCAACATATAACAAGGTATGACATGCATGACATACAATATCACAACAACTGGGCACAATCCAAGAACATCCACAACTAGATTATGTTCAAGGACCCCATCGTATAACTCCCGGAATCTTCCTATTGCCTCTCCCATGGTTAAGACGACCCCATGGAAAAACCCAACTGAAACTCCTTATGAGCCCTATCCAGCGGAAGTCCCAAATTTGGATCATCCGGGTACCGCTCCCAGAGTCGGTCCCACGGCAAAACCCGACTGGAATTCCCAGCGGAAGTCCAAACCAACACACATCTACTGGCCAGAGATCAAACAATTTACACACAACATGGTCCAAGCATGTCACACAATCAAGCAATAATGCATGAACATACATATTCATACATTCAACAACATAAATTCCAGCCACAACCTTCCACTAGGCATGGTGGAGCACACAAGGGACTAAACCTGAGTTCCAAAGGTTTACCTCAACTCCGAAGCCAATGCTCCATACGTAAGCTCCAAGCTTAATCCACTTCCATAGCATCTGTGAGAGGCAACCTATATGACCAACCACATGATCATCAACACAATTTTCATGCAACCATTCATTTACACAATTCATCATCAATTAGAATCACTTTGGCCCAATGGCACACCACCAATAATTTACTCATTTCAATCACATTACCCTTTTCCACTCACCATTTCATACTTATTCACTAACACTTCAACTTTCACAAATCCTAGGCATCATGCAAAATTCCCAAGTTATGAACATTTTTCACCAATAACTTGTATTGCATTTCTAGCTCAAATATATCATTCTAAGACATAATCATCTAATGCACATTTTCCATTTGAGCTCTCTAACTACACAAATCATCCAACACAACTTCAACAAAAAAAACCCATTTTCATATCTTCATGAAGGGAAAAACTATTCTCATGTTACATGAGATAAGTTTTTCCTCCTACACACCATTCGATAACCGTGCCACCTTTTTCTTTTCTTTTCTTTTCTTTTTCCAAGTGGTGGAGCCCAAAAATTTATCTCTATGACATAAGATAACTATCTCCTTTAACATGAGATTAATAAAACCCCTTCATGAAACTCAAAAGAATTCAAGAATTCTTACCACCAATAGCTTGCAAATGTTCCTAAGAGTGATAATCAAGCCTCCTCCCAAGCCAAAGCTTCACCAATGCTCCCCAAAATCCACAAATTCGCACCAAAGAGGTGGAGAACGATCTCATCACACACTCACTTTCATGACTCTCTCAAGAAGGGTAATATACTCACAACCTCACTACAAACAACTTTGGTGTTGGAACTTTATCAATTTGGCGGCTCAAAAGTGTGGAAAATGGGCAAGAAAATTTCTTGCCCAAGCTTCCATGGAGGAAACGCACACACGGGAGAGAAGAGAGGGAAGAGAGAGAAAAGAGAAAGAGAAGAGAGAGGGGGAGCCGTGGGTGAGGAAAAAGGGAAAGAAAATAAGTGGGTTTGGTGGGAGCGGGTCCCACACGCGGTTTAACTTTAATCCCTCACCTAATTCCAATCTCAAAATCAAAATCTACACATTTTTCTTGTTCATGACATTTTTTATTTCCTCAAAATACTCATAAAAATTTCACTCTTATCGGTACAATTATACCGCAGTATTTTTGCACCGAAAAAATCACTATTTATCAAAATTTTCAAAACTTGCCTATTCACTCAATTTTTCGTCCTGAATCCATTTCCGGCATTATTTTTATCATTTGAGGTCTCCTACTCCATTTTTCATGCCCCGGTTTACGTTTTTGGCAAATTACCATTTTGCCCTTGGTACACATTTTGACCCTAATTTCGGGATTTTCACTAATCCTTCCATTTTAACCCACATTATATCATATAAATTCACATTTCAATTTACGAGGTGTTATATTCACCCCACCTTTTTGTAATTTTGTCCGCAAAATCAAATTATACACAAATGCTAACTCAGGATACAGCCGGAGAATCTCAGTCTCCCGTTCCCAAGTAGCTCCATCAAGTGTGCGGGCTTCTCACTGAATGTTTACATTACAATTCTTTGGCTTTTCAGCCTCTTTTCACAATGGCCCAGCATTTCAAAGGCCCAACGGGAGTCTTCAAGTCCTCCCAACTTTCAATATCATCCGGTGTCACCACATGTGAACCGCCGGAGCACACATAGCATTTCAAATTTCCTCTGCTTTACCAATTCCTTTTCACAAGTCAGGCTGCCTAACACATATAGCCCATAATTTCTCTTGGCAATCTTACCACTCCGATTAACTGGCCGACAATATCCGGTCCAATTCCATTTGTGCCACACGGGCACATAACAATCTCTGGCACATTACAGCCACAATTATCCTTATCTGAATTTTATTTCTACGGAGTATGTACTCTCGTCATCAATTTCCTTTCGGTAACACTCACCACATGATCTTAATTTGTTAAGCAATCAATTCTTTTACACATCTTAGTCCACACTACATACCCTTCTGGTATTCTAAACAGTTCCTCGGCGCAATTTCACCGAGTCTATCATCTAGTTCACACTCATTGTAATTTTCCTTTTCAGAGGGAATAATCCCCATTTTTGGCATTTAGCCTCAAGTTGTATATACATATACTTCTTCTCATGTTCTTAACCTACAACGTGCAATTCCACTTCTGCACTTGATCTTAAAACAAGCATCATCTTTGTGCCCAACTGTCGAATCTAACCTTACAGGTTCACCAACTTTCACCAAAACACATTGGCGAATCAATTTCTCAATACATTTAACTAGTACCTAATGGACCACACATTACCATTATTAAATCACATTGGCCTTTTCAAGGCCTTCAATCACAACACACTCATGAATTTTTGTATATAACATCATACTTACAATTTCACCTAACCATCTCCAAGCTTGACACATAGTTCATCATTGATTTCTCATATTAAAGGCAACATGCCTAAGATTTCCACTAACAATTTTCTTTAATTATCGTTCCATACTCATGTTATCAATTCCACATGTGTTTCATTCTATACATCTCACCTTCATAATCCTTTCCTTCAACTAGTACGTATCCTTTCCTTCTGGGAAGCCCCCTTTCTTTTTCTTTTACTGGGATGTTGTAACTCAACTCGGTATTCGTTTTCCTTTGTCTGAGTTTCAAACTGACCTCCTAAATCACCTTCAAGTAGCTCTTACCCAACTTCACCCCAATGGCTGGGGTTTTATTAAAGCTTTTGAGCATTTTTGCTCATATCTTACACTCTCGGCTTCTGCCTGCATTTTCTTTTTCTTTTTTCAAGTGCTTACCTCTCGAACCGGTGGAACGGAAAGGTTGGGTTACCATTTGAGGTATCCCTGGTCGTAAACTTTTTTGAGTTTACACTGATTCGTTTAAAAAATTTAAAGATAAGTTCTTTAAAGTTTCTGCAAGTGCAAGAGTGTATGGTTTGTTGATGCCTCTAATGCCGAGGATGCAGAGGGAAAATTTCCCTTATACTGGTCTTTTGACCATTATCAACTTCCCCCCTCGAGCTACCGTTTCAAGGATACCTAGCTGAGCCTTTCTGATTGCCATTGGCACATATCTTCTATCGCATAAGCATGCTAGTGTCGCATCCCTTCTTTTCAAAACCAAGAGGATCTTGATGCTGAACTAAGTATGGATCATTTTCTCTGATACTATATTTGCATACTTATTATTTTTCCTTTGATGATTACATCTTACTGTTGCTTCTTTTCAGTACCCAGCATGGAGAACCAACAAAATGAGCCTCCTACCTGGTTGTTGCTTTTGAACCAATCCAAAGGTGCCTCTGCCGGGTTGCCAAAGAAAAGGAAAGCTTATGAGCTTTCAAATGATGACCACGGTAAAACAAAGGGCACGTCGGCTGTTAAAGGGGCGCTACTGTGAGCATGGCCAAAGATAAAGAGGGCACTACTGATGCTCGTGCTTCTGATTCTGTTCATCAAGCAATGAAAGCTCCTCCTCCTCCTCCCGAGCTTGTGAAGCACATGGTTTGGCAAGGCAGAATGAACAGCACTCTTCGGGATGCAATTTGTGCTCCTGAGCCCTTCTACAACTCCTCCGCTCTTACAACTGCCCAAATTAGGGAGGTGGAAGAGTTGGAGATTTGTTGTATGAAGATGGCCGGGTTGGCCAGACCTTTTCTAACTCTTAAGCAAAAGTATCTGCACTCTTTAAATGAGGCATCCGCATCCCGGGAGGAGAAAGCCAAAACATATGCCGAACTTCTAAAGGTGAAGGAAGATTTGTCCTCTTTGAAGCAGAAATATGACGAAAATACTGCCAAGCTGGTAAAGGTCAAGGCGGACTTCGGAAAGTCTCGAGACAAGCAAGCTGCTGTAAACGTGAGGATGAATGAATTTCGGACTATGTTTGAAAGATTGGAGGAGAGGTTGAAGGAAGCTGAGGGTAATGCGTAACTTTACCGAGGTGAACTTGAAAAGCCAATCACCGGCTCCTTCTACAATACCCTTAACCAACTCCAAGTACTTAATCTGGATGTGCCTTTGAATTTGACAGGTTTGAGTGCTCGTGCGTATGTTAGCAATGGTCAAATCATTCCTCCCCTTACTTCCTCTCCTGCTGCTTACTCGGCTACTCAACCTGAGAGAAAAGGTGGAGCAGTTGAGGATGGTGACGAGATAGCTAACCAATCTACTAAGGAGATGGTAGTGTCTGAAGATCCTCTTGTAGGCGAAACTCAATGAGGGTCCGGGATGCCGGTTACCTTTGTTAAAAATGTCGTTTATCTGGGGCTTTTGAAGCTCCTTTTTAATTTGTATTGAACATTTCCGGTTTTACTCCAGTTTCTAATTTGTTCTTTTGGGCGTTTCTTGTTTTTTCATGCTTTGCTTTATGATTTGATATCTTGCATTTCTCACTTCCCGAATTTACCATAGATGCATTTATCCAGGTATTTGATTTTTTAATCTGGCATGTTCTTATGAAGCCTTCCATTAATTTTTGTGAAAGTTTAGCGCATCTTTGCCTTTTTTGACAAATTGGCTTCTATCTTTACTATCTAAGTTTATAACTTAGGCAATTTTCACGTATTTCAAACCGTACCCGAGTTGGATCCATCGTGTTTGGGTCGCAACTCGGGTAGATTTCCTTTTTGAACCCGTAGTTTGACGAGTTCTCTTGTTTGAGTTTTATTCGCATTTTTTACCATATTCACTGGTGACTTTTTCACCTTAAATAAATTTACTAAACCCATGCATTTTACGAGTTTTATATTCTTGATCTGGTCGAGGTCAAAGCATTGTACGGATTTCGCTTTCTGTCATTTTCCATGACGCATGTTTGTTTTGACTTAACCATATTGGTAAGCCTGTATTAATAACGGATCTCGTCTTTGTTGATTAACCACTTGCTATAATTTGAATTTTGTAATTCAATTTTACCTAAGATAAAGACAATACTGTCACCTGTCCCTTTTGGTTCATAAACCAAAATAAGGAGCATTTTGACTTAATCAGAGTCACTGTGAAAAATTGTGCTTGTACCTCGAATTTCGTATTGATGCATCAAAAATAGATAAGGACAAATCTTTTAGAAATGGAAATTCCTCAATTATTGATATCAAATTATTTGCTACATGAATTTGCCGACATATTCAGCTTTAGTCAAATCCCTAATAGAGGAAAAAACTTCATCTAGGAAACTTTTAAACAAATTGAAATATTGAAATATTCAGAGGGCGGACTCCAGATTTAGCTGTAATATATTTTCAGCTTATCTGCAATCCAAGTCCGCTTAATTTCTTCTCCTTCCACTGTTTCTAGGATATAGGCACCTTTTCCGAGCTTTTCTCTAACTCGATATGGCCCTTCCCAGTTTGCAGCTAACTTTCCATCTCTGGCATTTTTATTTCCAATATCGGCTCTCCTGAGTACCAAATCATTTTTTTCAAAGATTCTTGGCCTCACTCTTTTGTTGTATTCAACTTCCATCTGTCGCTTGGCCATCATATCCCGGCAGTGAGCTACAATCCGACCTTCGTCAGCAAGGTCTAACTCAGTAGTGAGTAGCTTACTGTTCTTCCGCTCGCCTTGCTCGTTGCTATTCACCTTCCTCCAAGAAGGTTCTCCGATTTCCACCAGGATCATGGCTTCGCAGCCATATGTCATTCGAAAAGGGGTTTCCCCTGTTGCAGTTTGGGTACTCGTTCTGTAGCCCCAAAGGACAAAGTAGAGCTGTTGAACCCAACTTTCTTCAACATCAGACATTTATTTTTTGAGACCATCCACAATTACCTTGTTTGCTGCTTCAGCTTGTCCATTTGACTGTGGGTGCTCCCCAGATGCAAAGTGATGTTTGACTTGCAAGTCTTTCATCAATTGTTGGAACCTTTTATCAGCAAATTGTGTTTCATTATCAATTACCACCTCGCCCGGTATCCCGAATCTCGAGACAATGTTCCATTCAAAGAGCCTTTGGACCCTAGCCGAGGTGATTGTGGTGACTGGTTCTGCTTCTATCCACTTTGTGAAGTAATCCACAACTATAATCAGCCACTTTAATTGCCCCTCTGCAGCTTTGAAGGGTCCCAGCAAATCCATTCCCCACTTGAAAAAGGGCCATGTTGCCGAGATATATTTCAGTTCTTCAAGTGGTGAAAGAATTAGCTTGGTATGCTTCTGGCAGCTGTCACATCTCTTGACATGTTCTTTAGAGTCCGACTCCATAGTCGGCTAGTAGTAACCAACTCAGAGGGCCTTTCTAGCCAAAGCTTTGCCTTCCATGTGATGGCCATTGATTCCTTCATGTATCTCGTCCAGAACATACTCTGCTTCTTCCGAGTTCAAGCATTTCAACATGGGTACATGCAACCCCTTTCTAAACAGTTGATCCTTCACAATTGTGTATTGTGCTGTATCTCAGACCAACATTCTGGATTGCAGTTGATCTTCTGGCAATATCCATTTCTCAAGGTATGCCACTATGGGTTGCCTCCAGTCATTTACCGAGGTGATAATCATCACGCAACTCGGCATCGTTATGCTTTGTTGTATCACAGTTCTGTGGTTTTCTGGGTTTTTTTACGTGCCAATTTAGAAAAGATACCAGCTCGGCCATTTTCCCCTCGAGGAATATGAGTAACTTGCACTTCATCGAAGTCGGTCATTATCTCTTGAACTTTGCTCAAGTACTTCATCAGTAAGGGACCTTTGGCCTGATACTTTCCTTCTATCTGCGAAGTTACCAATTGTGAGTCACTGAAGATTTTCACCCTCTTAGCTCCGTGTTCTTTAGCCTGCATCAATCCGGCTATCAAAGCTTCGTGCTCTGCTTGACTGTTCGAAGTTGGGAATCCCAAGTTCAAAGAGTGTTCTATTGTTAGTCCTTCTGGGATTTCAAGTATGATTCCAGCTCCACTTCCTTTATTATTGGAGGATCCATCTACATAGACCTTCCACGCATCCCCAGATTCTTCATATTTTGAGTTCAACAGTGTTAGCTCCATTATAAAGTCGGCCAAAGCTTGTGACTTGATGGCCTTCCGACTTTCATATGTTATGTTGTACTCGCTGAGCTCAATTGCCCAATTAGTCATTCTTCCTGCCAGGTCAGTCTTGTGCAACACCTGCCGTATAGGCTGATTAGTCCTGACTATTATCTGATGTCCCTGAAAATATGGCCGCGATCTTCTAATTATGATCAGCAAAGAAAAAGCCACCTTTTCTAGCTTTTGATTTTTGACCTCTGCACCTTGTAAGGCTCTACCGATGAAATAAATCAGCTCTTGGACTTTATTAGTTTCTTTGATAAGGACAACACTTATTGCCTCTTTCCCCACAGCCAGATACAAGATATGAATGTCTCCTGGTTCTGGCTTTGAGAGCACTGGTGGAGTTGCTAAACATTTTTTTGCTTTTTCGAATGCGGCTTGGCATTCCGGGTTCCATCATTCCACTGCTTCCTTCTTTAATAGTTTAAAGAATGGGAGGGCATTCTCAACAGACTTTGGTAAGAATCGGGTTAATGCTAATCTACCCGTTAACTGCTGAATCTCCTTTTTATTCTGAGGTACCCTCATATCAAGTTCTGCCTTACATTTGTCAGGGTTAACTTCAATTTCTTTATGGGTTAACATGAATCCCAAAAACTTCCCAGCTGAGACTCCGAACGCAAATTTTGCCGGGTTTAGACAGATGCGATACTTTCTGAGTTTTTGAAAAGTCTGCTCAAGATCTTGGACATAATTTGTAATATCAAATGGTTTAAAAATCATATCGTCAATGTATACTTCTACATTTTTGCACAGCTGATCTTCAAATACCCTATTCATCATCCTTTGATAAGTTGCCGTGAGTTCTTAAGCCCAAATGGCATTACATTTTAGCAGTAGTTGGCCTTTTCAGCAATAAATGCGGTTTTTTCTTGATCTCCTGGGTACAATGGAATCTGATTGTAACAAGAACATGCATCCATGAAAGACAGCAATTGAAATCCAGCCGAGTTGTCTACCAGCTGGTCTATGTTAGGCATAGGGTAGGAGTCTTTTGGGAAGACCTTGTTCAAGTCCGTATAATCTTTATAGGCTCTCCACTTCTCCTTTGGTTTTTTCACCATCACCACGTTCGCAAGCCATGTTGTGTACTGTATTCCTCGAATGAACCCCACATCCAGCAACTCCTTCACATGTTCTTCCAGGACTTGTTTCTTTTCTGGTCCTAACTTCCTTTTCTTTTGAGAAACCGGTGTAGACCCGGGGTAAACTGCCAACTTGTGGCAGCAGAAAGCAGGATCTATCCCTGGGATCTCTGATGACTTCCAAGCGAATACATCTGTGTTGCTTTTGAGGAACTCGACTAACTCTTGTTTGATCCGAGTATCAATAGTCTTACCAATTCGAGTAAATTGACCAGGTTCCTTCCCCAATGCAAGATCTTCTAATTCTCCATCAGGTTCAAGCCTTGGGGTTGCTTCTTCTCTCATGTCTAGTTCATCCACGTTAACAGGCTTCTTTGAATGGTGAGGAATTATCTCCCTGCCAAGTTTGTCCCCCAGATGAATCCGAGGAGGACTCGAATGTCCGCCTTCATTTTCTTTGACTGTGTCAAAATAGCACCCCCTCGATTCTTTTTGATCTCCATAAATAGTAATCATTTCATTTTTACTGCTTACCATTCTTATTTTCTGATGTTTTGTGGAAACTAGCATGTCCCACTGGTGTATGGTTGGCCTCCCCAGAATTATATTATACTTTGATGGGAAATCAGCCAATATGAATCTCACCCATTCTGATTTGAACGCTTCTTTCGTTCCCAAGGTCAACCTGAGGTCTATGTAGCCTTTAGAAGGTGTATGTTCACTACAAAAAAATGATTGATTAGTGGAGGGTTTTTAGTGGAGGTGAGGCAAACCTCCACTAAATGATTTAATTTTTAGCAGGTTTTAAATCTCCACAATTTAAAATTATATTATTTTACTTTTTATATACTAATCCATATTATTTTTAGTAATCTCCATTTGTTTTAGTAGTTAAAACATTTTCTGGGGGGCTTGATTTTAAAAAACAACTTAGCTTTGCGAAAATCCAACCCAAAACTCAACGGAAAAAAAAGAGAGGAAGCACGAAGAACGTGTTATATGCAAAGAGTAAAACCTAAGGTTCAAAAATTATGCTTCAGCGCATCAATCTCCTCTAGCGCCCCCTTGACCTCTGGTATCATCTCTTTCTGTTTGCTTCTATTTCTTATCAAAAAATTAAGCTCTCTTCTTGTATCATCTCTCCATATGTTGTTTTTCAGATTTAAGTTTCTCAAATTGGAATTTGCTCAATGCTTCATATGCTCCAATTTTCTCTCTCATCACTTCGCGTTCTTCACCTCGACCTCACCGGAATCTCGCCGTCGCCGGAAGAGTGAGACTCGGAGCTCGTGACTCGTGTGAGTTGTGACTTCTCTAGGTTTGTTTTCCGTGTTTTTGTTTTGGTTTCTGATTTGTTCTTTTAATTGGATTTTTTGTTACAAGTTTTCTAAAGTATTGGTAGTTACTCTTAAAAGAACAAAAACCCCTAAAATCATCTTTCACCGAGACGCAGGGTTAAAGTGTGATTAAGTAAAGATTTGGGTAAATTTTGTAAAAATGGAAAGTGTGTTGTTCTGAAGTGTAGAAAATGGGTGATAATGATCTTCGATTCTCCAAGTTGAACACAGGGGCTAAGATAAATTTGTTTATGATTGGGGACTTGGCTTGCTGAACCTGGTGTTGTTTATGATGCCATAGCCACTGCTGTCAATGTTGGATATCGCCATATAGATTGTACCCAAATTTATGGCAATGTAAAGGAGCTGACAGTTAGTTGTGGGAGGTCATGCAGGAGTGTCAATATTATCTCTATTGTCAAGGTTTTGTAGAAAGTCCTTCCTTAATTTAAAAACCATTATATCTTAGAACCGGCCATTTAACCTTCTTCAAACTGGGTTACATAAAGGTTTAGCCTCCCAGTAGTTTCACTGCAGAAGAAACTGAATACCTCACATATCGCATCCAAAGTGGTGGAACATAAGTAGTTGATGTGATGTGATACAAATCAATTAGCTGAAAAGATGACTGAAGTATGAGGAATGGTAGCAAAAAATAAATTTGGATATTTAAGGAAGACTTGTTGAATGTTTGATATATTAGTAATTAATAATTCACTTCTCTCTTCTAATTGATTTCTGCAATGAACACGTTTAAAAGGGCATGTCCCTGATATCATTTCTGTGTTGACATTGTTAATGTCAAAATTTTCATGCTTCCTCTTTTTTGTTAAATTGGCATATCCCCTGTAATATTTTTTTAGAAAAAATATTATTTGATACTACAACTATCAAATACTTAATCTGCTAAAATAATATCACTCGGATTCCATATGCACCAATTACCCTTCTCATTAAACAGTGATGTATTGATAAAGTGAAGATGTTTAAACTTCAAACATTGTCATCAAATGAAACTTGCTACTGGACGTCTATTAATATATATTCTCTCATGAGCATCCTTTTTTTCATATACATGAAAGATTGGCAAAATATGTTAACAAAATCTTAATTGCGTTATCTTAATCCCGTTAATTTCTAGTCGTGATTGATTTATAATAATTCAATGAAGATCATTCATATTACATGCAAAAGCCGGGGCCGGTTCTGCAACACTATCATTGTTTAATCGCTTATGTTCTTATCTCTACAATAGCTAGAATTATTAATTGAATCCCTTCAACTCCCAGTGGACAGACTATCTAACTGAAGTCTCTTGATTATGTAGGAATATGGAGCTGCCAATTTTATCTATAGTATAGATCCGTCTTGTAGTTACTGTTTCCACAAGAACATGGGTGCAACATGGCACAAATTTAGCATGTCATACATTACCTTTTTAATTCTTAGCATATTAAGTTCATTCTAATTTCTAGTACAGTCAAAGCTGATCAACTTTTTCACTTCCATGTAATTTCTGCATAAAATTTTCATCCTATTTCATCTAGTTTACTCCAATACTTCATTTGCCAAAGTGAATCTTGTATCAAGATTTTTGCTCTTGTCATGACTTAAAGATCGAACAGCTAAATGAGATCCTATCTCAATTTTGTAGCTCCTGAAGGTGCCTCTTAGTTTTGTTGCTGGCTGACTTAGCTGCAGATTCATTGGAACTTGGAATTCCTCTCCTATGCCCAGATGAGTCAATATGGTTAATTAGTAAATAAATTGGTTTTTGTGTCGTAATCTTATTTTTTTTTTTTTGGTAAATGTCGTAATCTTATTTTAAGTCTCCTTTATAGGGTCTAATAAACATGCTTCTGACTTTAGAATAATATCTACATTAGTATTTTATATATGGCAATCTTGAATATGAACAAGTTTCTAACCCAGAATCTCAGCCACAGTTGGAGACTTGTATTTGTAGGCATTTGAATTTGTTCCCTCTAGATTTGTCTTTACATTCGACCCTAGATGGGTATATTTTCTTATTTAATACATCTAATCTATTTTCAAACAACATAGAAAAGAAGTTGTAGACATTATCTTAATTAGTTAATTATTAGTATATGGAAAAACAACAAAACAATGAATAACATATGTATAATTGACTTACAGCTTCTCGAACATCATTGCTAGCATTAGGTTGTGGATTATTGCTAGTTTTTCCATTGGGTAGGAGACGAAACTCATGCATCATCCAATCAGTTTTTGTTCCTTTCCCTGCACTTCCGCTGTAGTAAACCAATGATTTCTTGAGGCCAATGCATTCATGGGTTCACTACAAAAAATGATGTGATTTGTGAATCTGTTAGTGTATGTTTGGATTTTTATCTGCATGATTGAATTTTCCATGTCCTCCATAAGTCTCTTTTGTTCCGTGTTTTTTTTTTCAACCTCCTCTTTCAGAGTCTGTATTTGAGTCACATATTCTGAATTTTCTTGGACTTTTTCCTCTAGTTGAATTTCCAAGTCAGATTTATGGTGTTGTAGGGACTCCACTTCCTGCTGCAATACATTGATCTTATCTATAATGTTTTTGACTTGAGTTGATGCTTCGTTACTTGTAAAAAGCATCTGCTTTTCCATTTCATTTTTCTGAGCATGTAATGCACCCATATCAGTCAGCAGATTGTTTATCTGAGATGTCAAATCTGCTATTTTAGACGATGACTCAATCTCATTATTTTCAAGTTTCTTCATAAGAGCAGATAGTTCCTGTTCTCTTTCATTGAACTTCACTTCAAGTTCTGAAATTTGGTTTTGAAGCCCTGAATTGTGCTCTCCTAGTTCCCTGGCTTCGGTTGTGCTACACTTAATTTTCTCCTCCATATCTCTTTTATGGGATTGCAGTGATTCCAATTCCAGCTGTGACCGATTTTGATTCCAATTCTTTTGAATCCAAAGCATTTCCCCATCATGATAAAAAGGCCAAATGTGAAGTATCTAGTGGAACTGATGTACATAATACTATAGAAAGGAACCAGCACATGCGCCATAAAGTTATAAGATAATTTCATGTATCCTGAGAAACATGCTAAATCTAGAATTTTCCTGCACAGAAACATTATCAACATGACTGACACTGCAACTTATATACATTACAGAATTCAACATGTAAAAGTAAAAAACTGGTCATGCCCAAACTAATCTCATAGCCTGTAAGAAATTTTCTTCACTCAAAGGAATATTCCAGAGTTAGGTGCTTTGTTTGGTACTACTACTCCTCCAATGGTAATGATTTCATATGCTTATTTTTTTTGTTACTTTACTATTAGTTTATTAGTGAAGTTTAAGTGCCTCATTTTTTTAAATTGGTTTTTTCACAGGATGAAGGGAGTGAAGAAGCTATCCCTACACGTGGAAGGTCTTCATTAGATAGTAATTACCCTTAATTTGGGCTATGTGAATGCAATATTTTTCCTATGATTTTGGATTCTATAAAATGATCGATGCATCATTAAAGACTCATGATTTTGTAGCTTTAAGATGATTTATTTTATGTTTCTTGTTTTGGATAATTGTAAATTTCATACTATTTCTTGTTTACTATCAACTTTATCTTTTTTGAATGTGTACCATTTATAGAGGTATACTCATAGAATCAACTTTATATTCGAATGCAAAAGAGAATTTGGTGCATCTTGGGTTGTACCCCTGTTATATATATGACTTGCAAGAAAAAAAGCATAACCTACAGTTCTTATGATCATATCTTTATGTATTTTCCCAGATTGATTGAAAAAAAATTTATACAATATCGTAACACTCTTATGTAACTACTGGCTTCTTTTACTTAGTAAAGTGATGTACTCAAGCTGACCCTATAAATATAGGCAATGTACACCAGAAATTGTGGCAAAAATTTAGGAATGCCAAAATTACTAAATAAATTGTGCATTTTACACCCTCTAGGAAGTGAAACATTTTGTGGAGGTTTTTAATCTACAGAGAATCAAACATATTGTGGAGGTTGAAGAATGCTAGAAATTGCAACATTTTGTGGAGGTTTTTAACCTACAGAAAATCAAAAATATTGTGGAGGTTGAAGAATGCCAGAAATTGCAACATTTTGTGGAGGTTTTTAACCTACAGAAAATCAAACATATTGTGGAGGTTGAAGAATGCCAGAAATTGCAACATTTGTGGGGGTTTAAAACCTTCAAAAAAGACTTCAACAAATAGTGTCGTTGCACACAAAACCCCCACAAAATAGGTTGTGGCGCATGTAATACTGGGGTTTGGGGGAACCCCCACAAATATATGTTGTGGGGGACAAAGACCTCCACTAGTTGCAAATATAACCTCCACAAATTACATCATTTTTTGTAGTGGTTCTCCATTAAAAGCTATCAATGTCATTTTGCATGGTTTGTGGTCCTCCTTATCCAGGTTCATCTTTTTGAAAGTATCCCAGAGTATGATGTCGGCACTAGTTCCGACATCGATGAAAATCTTCTTAACCCGGAAATTTACCAAGGTTCCAGCAATAAATAATCCATCTACATGTCCCGACAACACACCATGCATGTCCTCTTTTGTAAAATACAAGAGAGGAGGATCTTGTTTGCTTTGATCTTCCTTGAATTTAGGACGCCTCGAATAGAGAGGACCTCTTTCAGGTACTTTCTTCTTGCACTTATAGTGTCTCCTCCTCCTCCAAGGGCTCCACTAATTACATTGCAATCGAATTCCGCTTCCGGGAACTCATCCTGGTTGGAATCATCTTTCTGGTTCCTTTCATCCTTGTTTTTCTTTTCGGGAACCAGGCTTTTACTTCTCTTTCTATTTCCCCATTTCCTTTTGTTATTCTTGGAACCCTGGGTTTTGATCATGTACTGGCGTAACCTTCCATCTCTAATGAATTTCTCCACAGCATCTCGGAGATCCTAACATTGATCAGTAGCGTGACCTAGTCTGTCATGAAAAGAACAGTATTTGGACTTATCCAAACCTCCTCTGTCAAATATGGACCGGGGTCTTTCTACCTTCTTTATCTCCGTCATTGCCACTTCCCTCCAAATTTGAGAGCGTGGTGCATTCAACAGTGTGTACATCTCATATCTTCCGACTCGATCTCAGTCATCCGGGATTCTGGGCCTAGAATCTTTTTTCTTATTATCAATTCGTTCCTTTCCTTTCAGGGTCGGGCTTCTCCTTCTCGGGCTAATTCTTTTACCCTCTTCGGATTGCGCATTTGCAATCTCCATTTGCTCGAGTTCGAGGTACTTCTTCGAACGGGTTCTGAATTCTTCCAACGTCCTCACTGGGTCTTTGTAGACCGACTTGGCTAGCCTGGATGCACCATCCAAACCGGCCACAATGAGATGTACGTGGACATTTTCTTATAAACCCGGCACCTGTAATGCAACATCTTCGAACCGATTGAGGTATCTTTGGAGAGTTTCTCATGGTTGTTGACGGACCTTTCCCAGTGCGAATTCGGACTTTGGAGTTTTTGCTAGTTGCAAAGTTTAAAAGGAACTTTTGTCCTAATTCCTCAAAAGATCCGATGGAATTAGCAGGAAGGGTTGAAAACCACACCTGCGTTGCACCAGTTAGGGTTATTGCAAATATCCGGGATATGAGAGGTTCATCTATTCCTCGGATATACATGTACGTATCAAATGCATCTATGTGGACCTGTGGTTCTTGACTTCCATCATACTTTGGCAAGCGTGCCGAGTCGAAATCCTCTGTAAGGGAGCATTCAATATTTCACCAGTGAAAGGGCTGTTGTTATACTGCCCTGCTGTACTTCCTTCTGTACCCGCCGGGTTCCACACGCCCTCTGATGATCTGTGAATTCTGGTTGGGGTGGATTTCATCTCGATCTCTTTGCCCATTAGCTCCTACTAAAGCGTTTAGAGTCAAGGCCTGCACAGTGGCATTTTGACCATCCACTGTATGGTTTTCCCAGTTCGGGTTCACCGTGTTCACCTGATTGGGCCTTTCAGAGTTTTACAAGGACCAACTGCTAACCAGATACAAAAAAA
>JAVKPL010007591.1:0-30162 GCA_032173675.1 Gastrolobium villosum
TGGATATGCCACTGTTTTGAAGAGAAATGTGCCACTGTTTCCCTTTGAATGTGCCACTGTTTTGAAGATGAAATGCCCACTGTTTCGGTTCCTCAAAAGCACCATTATATGCCACTGTTTCTGCACCTTATATGCCACTATTTCTGCACATATATGCCACTGTTCTGCACATTATATGTCACTGTTTCTGCACAAAAACACTCACTGTTTTAGTCATCATATGCCACTGTTTTTATGCATAAAAGGCCACTATTTTAGTCATCATATGCCACTGTTTTTATGCTTAAAATGCCACTGTTTTAGTCCATAAATGCCACCTTTTTATGCATAAAATGCCACTATGTTATATCCACAAAAGGCCACTGTTTTAGTCCACTGTTTCTAAAATGTCACTGTTTCAATGTCCATAAAACCTGTTTTAGTCATTTATGCCACTGTTTTTATGCATAATATGCCACTGTTTTGTTTTAAAATGGCCACTGTTTCTGCTGTAAGGTGCTACTGTTTTTCTGCTGTAAAACGTCACTGTTTCTGTTTTAAAACGTTCACTGTTTTGTCATGTATGTTTACTGTTTTCCTGCTGTAAAACGTCACTGTTTCTGTTTTAAAACGTTCACTGTTTCTGCTGTATGTTCACTGTTTTTCTGCTGTAAAACGTCACTGTTTCTGTCCACTGTTTTTAAGGAAAATACCACTGTTTTGCTGCTGTAAACACTGCTGTATGCTCACTGTCTTCCACCGTAAAACGCTGCTGTATGCTCACTGTTTTGCTGCTGTAAACACTGCTGTATGCTCACTGTTTTCCACTGTAAAACACTGCTGTATGCTCACTGTTTTCCACTGTAAAACACTGCTGTATGCTCACTGTTTTGCTGCTGTAAGACACTGCTGTATGCTCTCTGTTTCTGCTGTAAATAGCCACTGTAAATGATTAGTTGTAATTGATTTAGGTGCGCTGAGAAGTGAGATACACTTCGCTGCTGTTTGGTATTATTTAAGGAAAGCAAAGGTAAGTGTCAGGCGATATTGCCTAATGTGACTATTGACTACTGGTATAAAATTGTGACATGATGCTCCATATGCCGTAAAAATATTATGTTCCATTATGATGAAAGGAAACTGCCAAAAATGTGCCGTGATGGCTATATGATTATGAGGTAAAGACGTTATGTGGCAGCATAACGCATATGAAAGGTATATAAGCATGCATCTTACATCATACCGCATTTTTACGCCTTGTGTGTGAAAGCATAGCATGACATGCATGTATCAAGATCATATAGGCCTTGTGTAGAATAGTTATGTACAGGACCATGTGTTTGAGCAAGCATCATATAGGCATCCCCAAGGTACCGGGGTATGGGACACTTGGCATCAGTCCGCATAGGCCCACAGTTGGAATCCACATGGAGCTCAGGTGCCAAGGGTATAATTGATTCCACTGTGAAGTGCACGCACGACGGTGCTAAAAGCGCAAAGGAAAGGCGTTATATACGCAATATATGAATATGATAAAAAGGAAAAGGAAAAGGAACAAGGATATGTTGAAGTGACTGTTTATGATTTTGTGCCTAGTTAATACTGTTATATTACTGGTTTTGTTGCCACACTACTGGGATTATTCTCACCCCTTCGGGGCTGCTATTTTTCCAAAATGGCAGGAGGACGTAAAAGCACTTGAAGGAGTGATGTTTGCTGTTGCTTGCTGATGCGTGGATTATCACTATTGCTGTTTGTTTAATTGGATGACTGTAATGATTAATGTTTTGGTACTCTTGGATGACTGTAGTCGTTATCATCTTTATGTTAGCTTGAACCTTTATGAACAGCGGCTATTTTGGAAAACCTTTGTGAAAAGAATTTAAGTGCTGAAAATTTTATACGGATTTGTATACTGCTATGAGATTCTTTGTTAGCTCATGTGACGTTAACGACTCTAATTCCGCTTAGCGAACGACTACCTTGGATGCATACAAGGGAGGGCGTTACACTAATTGGTATCAGAGCAGTTTGGTCCATGGATTTGCTTGTGTTTGATTGAATTGATTGTTGTTTGTGTTTATCTGCTGATTGACTGCCTAAATGTGCTATAGTTTAAGTATATATTGACTAGGATAGTTAGATTGTTTAGACTAGTCTGGGATAAGACACGGATGCATAGCTAACTTGTCCGAATTGAACTCGAGTACCTACTTGGGACTGCTGCCATGAATAACTTGCGGTGAGCCTGATCAACTCATTTCCTGATATTGTGAGTGCAGAATCATGGCAGGTGGTCGCGGTTCAACTCGGGGAAGGTCTGGCGATGCGGAAGAGGATCTTATCACTACCATTGGGGGACTGGCAACGTTTATCCAGAATATGAGCCAAGAATGGCGCGACCATAGGCAACAGAATCAGAACCAACCCCCACTGCATGAAAATGCAAAAGAAATTGCCCGTCGGAGGTTGAAAGACTTCCGCAACTTCCAACCACCTACTTTTGAGGGTGAAGACAACCCCGAGGCTGCAGCGAAGTGGCTGCAGATGATCGAGCACATTTTCGAACGTATGGCATGCCCGGAAGCGCAGAAGACTGATTACGCGTCGTACCAGCTGATGGGAGAAGCTTTAACATGGTGGACTGGTGCGAGGGCTCTGCTGAGAGCTCAGGACGTGGAACTAACATGGGCCGTATTCAGACAAGTATTTCTGGATAAGTATTTTCCTAAGGCAATGAGAAGAATGAAGCACACTGAACTGCTGTCACTCAGGCAGGATAACATGACGGTTAATGAGTATATTGCAAAATTTGGGCAGCTGATCGAGTACGCCAACTTTGACCGGAACATTTATGATGAAGAATGGCAGGTGGGGAAGTTCGAAAGCGGATTACATCCGGAAATCCGCAAGCTCATCTTGACGACGGCTAATCGTACACTTCCGGAACTCATCAACCAGAGTCGTCAGGCAGAAGGAATCATTCTGGAGGCCAAGAACTTGAACAAGCCACCAACACAATTCCACGGAGGAAACCGAGCAGGCAGATTCTTCAGGGCGGCACCTGGTAGGGGTCGAGGCAGAGGTACGCAGTTGCAGGCGCGGCCCGGAAATTTTAAGAGAAGCTATACGGTGGGTCAATCGTCGACTAGACGTCAGGGCACGACTGTTTGTGCTACTTGTGGAAAGAACCACTTTGGAGTTTGTCGCAAGAACAACAATGCATGTTTCAGATGTGGCCAGCAAGGACATTTTGCTTACAAATGCCCCCAGAACGCTGATCAACAGCCTCCGCAAGCACGGGTGTTCACCTTGGATGCAAATGAAGCGCAGAAGTTTCCCAACCTGATCAAAGGTAATGTCACTTTGAATGGTCACCCAATTTCTGTTATCTTTGATTCTGGAGCGTCTGGCTCTTTTATGGCAAAGCCTACTGCCTTGAGAATAGGCATCACCCCAACCCCGTTACCTTATGAGTTACACATCAGCACACCTACTGGTGGATCGTGCACAGCTTCGGAGATCTGCAAAGGTGTTATCTTGCAGTATGAAGGAAACACGTATACAGTTAACTTGGTGGTCCTGCCGGTATTCAACTTCGATGTGATTATCGGTATGGACTGGTTGACGGAAAACGGGATAACTTTGGACTGTCGAGCGGGGAAAGTCGTTGTTCCTGCGAAAGATGGTAATTTTCAACCTTTCTCTCTCATTTCCTTATTGCAAGTTAGAAAAGAGCTCCGCAAGGGAGCAGCAGGGTATCTTTTGTCGATCGAGGCTGAAGTCTCGGTTGACACTCAAATTCAGAATGTACCGGTAGTTAGAGAATTCGAGGAGGTATTCCCGGATGAAATACCTCGATTGCCTCCTCATAGGGAAATAGAATTTTCTATCGAACTTGTTCCTGGAGTTGGACCAATCTCCATTGCCCCGTATCGTATGGCGCCGTTGGAACTTCGCGAGTTGAAGAAGCAGATAGAAGAGCTTTTGGCAAAGGAATTCATCAGACCGAGTACTTCCCCATGGGGTGCTCCAGCCATCTTGATTAAGAAGAAGGATGGAAGTTTACGTCTGTGTGTAGATTACCGCCAGCTGAACAAAGTAACGGTGAAGAATAAGTATCCGCTACCGAGGATCGACGATTTGATGGACCAGCTGAGAGGAGCCAGAGTCTTTTCCAAGATAGATTTACGATCGGGATACCACCAGATCCGGGTCAAACCGGAGGATGTTCCGAAAACCGCTTTTAGGACTCGTTATGGGCACTACGAATATCAGGTGATCCCATTCGGACTTACGAATGCTCCAGCGGTATTCATGGACTACATGAACCGCATCTTCCGCCCGTTCCTTGATCAGTTTGTTATTGTGTTCATCGACGACATCCTGATTTACTCAGCTAATGAAGAGCTGCACGCGGAACATCTGAGGATTGTCTTGCAAATCTTGAAGGAGAAGCAGTTGTACGCGAAATGGTCGAAGTGCGAGTTTTGGCTTAAAGAGGTCCAGTTTCTGGGCCATGTCATTTCATCAGAAGGCATCGCGGTGGACCCCAGCAAAGTTGAAGCTGTCATGAATTGGGAACGACCCAAGACTGTAACTGAAGTAAGAAGTTTCTTAGGTCTGGCTGGATATTATCGAAGGTTTATCCAGAATTTCTCTCAGATAGTACAACCTCTTACCCGTCTCACTCGGAAGGATAAGCCTTTTGAGTGGACTGAAGCTTGTGAAGAATGTTTCTTGGAACTAAAGAACAGTTTGACGAGTGCTCCCGTACTCACGATTCCGGATCCTACCCGAAAGTTCGAAGTATACTGTGATGCGTCGCTGAAAGGACTTGGATGCGTGTTGATGCAGGATCGTATGGCGGTAGCTTACGCATCTCGACAACTTAAGCCTCACGAAGAAAATTATCCTACGCACGATTTGGAGTTAGCAGCTATAGTGTTCGCACTTAAAATCTGGAGGCACCACTTGTATGGTTCGCAGTTTGACGTGTTCAGCGATCATAAGAGTTTGAAGTATTTGTTCGACCAGAAGGAGCTGAATATGCGGCAACGACGGTGGATGGAATTTCTGAAGGACTACGATTTTGAACTTAAGTACCACCCAGGAAAGGCAAACGTGGTAGCCGACGCCCTGAGTAGGAAGACACTGCACACTGCAACTCTGATGATGGAAGAGCTGAAATTGTTTGAGGCCTTTCGAGATTTGAACTTATCTATGGACGAGAGAGGGCATAGCATAAGATTGGGAAATATAAAGGTGGAGAATGAACTGATCAGTAGAATTAAGGAGGCCCAGAAAGATGAAGAGTTAGTCCGTGATTTGGTTGGCAACCAAGATGTTGTAAAGGATGAGAATGATGTTTGGAGATTCCAAGGACGGCTGGTTGTGCCGAATGAAGTGTTGAAGCAAGAAGTTTTACAGGAGGCTCACAAGGGTAAGTATGCAGTTCATCCTGGATCCACGAAGATGTACCATGATTTGAAGACCTCGTTTTGGTGGCCGGGTATGAAGCGTGATATTGCGGAGTATGTATCTCGATGCTTAACTTGTCAGAAGGTGAAGTACGAACATCAGAAACCGTCGGGACTCCTTCAACCTTTGGAGATTCCCGAATGGAAGTGGGACAGTATTGCGATGGATTTTGTAGTTGGACTTCCTCGGACGCGAGAAGGATATGATTCTATCTGGGTGATTGTCGATCGTTTAACGAAGTCAGCTCATTTCTTACGTGTTAGAACCACGTATGATACAGAGAGGCTTGCCAGAATCTATCTGCAGGAGATTGTGAAGCTGCACGGAGTTCCTACGAGTATTGTCAGTGATCGTGATCCCAAGTTTACATCTAAGTTTTGGGAATCCTTTCAAAGAGCATTAGGGACCCAATTGAGGTTGAGTACTGCTTATCATCCGCAGACCGATGGACAGACGGAACGCACCATTCAAGCATTAGAGGACATGTTGCGAGCATGCGTTGTGGAGTTAGGAGGCAGCTGGGATAGCTATCTTTCGTTGATTGAGTTTGCTTACAACAACAGTTACCATTCCAGTATTCAGATGGCACCGTATGAAGCTTTGTATGGGAGAAAATGCAGATCCCCTTTATGTTGGACTGAAGTGGGTGAGCGAAGCATGCTAGGACCCGATCTAATTCAAGAAACATCCGAACAAGTAAAGAAGATTCGGGAGAATATGCAGAGGGCTCAGGCAAGACAGAAGAGTTATTACGACAAGCGTCATAAGCCTCTATCTTTCGAAGTCGGAGACCATGTATTTTTGAGAATCACTCCTACATCGGGACTCGGAAGGAGAATGGGCGTAAAGAAGTTAAGTCCACGATACTTAGGACCGTATCTGATTATGGACCGGATTGGAGAGTCTGCATACCGGTTGGCATTACCACCCAATCTGTCAGGAATCCACAATGTATTTCATGTGTCACAGCTACGGAGGTATCTCTCTGATCCATCTCACGTATTACAGCCGGAAGAAGTAGAACTAAAGGAAAATCTGACGTATCAAGTGCAACCATTCCAAATTCTTGAAAGATCCGTCAAGCGACTCCGTTCTAAAGAGATTCCGTTGGTGAAGGTATTATGGAACAACAGATCGGAAGCTGAAACCACTTGGGAGCGCGAGGACGACATTCAGAAACGCTATCCAGAACTGTTTAGCTCTTAAGTAAGTTTATTTTGCGGACAAAATTCCTTTTTGGTGGGGAGAGTGTAACATCCCGCATAATTAGTAAAATACCTAAGTACTATATGTTATAGATGAAGGTGTAGATTTCGGATTTATGGTGTAGGTTTGATGGCTTGCGAATTGTTTGATCTTTATCCTTGGATGAGACTAAGGTAATTAATTAAATTAAGTCATAGGAGGATAAATATGTGGACATGTGAATTTAATCATATGAGTAATGTGAGTGTGTGTTAGAAGGCTTTAGTGCTTAGTGGACTTTGGTAGTGGGCTAGTGTGTGTGTATGGACTTGTTACTATTGGACTTGTGTGATTGAATCCTTTGTGTGTGTGGCCAATGGCCCAAAGAGGACTCTTGGATCAATCTTGTTCAGCCCAAATTAAATCCACACCTAATTCCCTAAGCCTTGTCCAACAAGGATGTCTTGTGTACCAAGGAACCTTCACATGGCAACCCTTCTACCACCCTTTCATGCGCACAAGAGAGTGTGATTAAGGACTTTGAAATCTGCCATTTTCCCTTGTTAAACCGCCACCTCACCTTGCTTATGCATAACTTGATTTCAATTTCATTGCATGGAAGACACATGTACCATTTAGCATGATATTAGGCTGCATCTTCCTTCATTTAGGCGCACATGTAGAGAGTCTTGGATCAGATTTCTTATGTCACAAAACTGCCTAACTTGTTGACTTGGAGAACCACCTTACACCTCCCATCATGAGGCTGCCATGTGCAGATTTTTGCAAGCTTTTTGCAGCCCATCATGAGCCAAACCTGCCCTTGTTTCCACATGCATCATAAGTAGGATCTTGGGGCTGCATTTTCATCATCTTGTGCGCATATGGACAGCTCCAAAATCTGAATTTAGGCTGTCACAAATCTGCACTCATGATGCACCTCTTTCCCTCTCATCATTTGCGCACCTAGGCTGCATCAATGCAGATTTTTGGGCTGCCACATGGTTGTCTTGCATGTTGACTTAGTAAACCTCTTGCATGTGCTTATGATGCACCTCCTCCACTCCATCTTATGCGCATAGCTTGGTCAATTGTGCAGAAATTTTTCTGACTTAGGACAGCCTTCAAAGCTGAACATATCTCCCTCACCCCCTTGCATGTGCATAGAGTAATTTAGAAGCAAACCCTTTGCTTGTTCAGCCCTTGTATGCAGCCCCATCTCCTCAAGTAATCAGAATTTTTCATGATGGTTAATCATAGCAACTTTCCCTCACTTTCCCTTTAAATATGCGCATAAGGAAGGGGCTGGCCTCATGTGCAAGTGCAGCCAACATCCCCTCCTCCTCCTCACTCTCTAGCCGAACCAACAAGCTTCCTTGGAGCAAGAAGACTTTGCCAAGCCAACTCCCTCCTTCCCTCACCATCAAACCGTAGCCTTTGTCCCAAGCAAGAGTAAGCTTTCCACCTCACCTTCCCCCACTGTCCAGCCTTGTCTTCAACCTTGAAACTGTCCAAGCTTGTTCATCCTCACCTTGTGTGCGCATAGATCACCATAGGGAGTGAGGACTTGTTGTGAAGTAGAGCTAGGAAGGGTGTGGTGAAGTGTGTGCTACAAGAGGTAAGCCTTGAACTTAGAACTCTTTCATTGTGTAACCATGTGTGTGTGCTTAAATGTCTTCTTGATTATGTGTGGTTTTGGATTCAAGTATGATCATGATAAAGGTAGAATGGTGGAGCTATTTCATGATGATTTGTATGCATAAAAATCTCATGGTTATGTTTAAACTCATGCCACTGTTTTCTTGTATGGATATGCCACTGTTTTGAAGAGAAAAGTGCCACTGTTTCCCTTTGAATGTGCCACTGTTTTGAAGATGAAATGCCCACTGTTTCGGTTCCTCAAAAGCACCATTATATGCCACTGTTTCTGCACCTTATATGCCACTGTTTCTGCACATATATGCCACTGTTTCTGCACATTATATGTCACTGTTTCTGCACAAAAACACTCACTGTTTTAGTCATCATATGCCACTGTTTTTATGCATAAAAGGCCACTGTTTTAGTCATCATATGCCACTGTTTTTATGCATAAAATGCCACTGTTTTAGTCCATAATATGCCACTGTTTTATGCATAAAATGCCACTATGTTAGTCCATAAAATGCCACTGTTTTAGTCCATAAAATGTCACTGTTTCAATGTCCAAAAACCAAGATTTATGCCACTGTTTTGAAGTCCAAAGTGCCACTGTTTCTGTTTTAAAATGGCCACTGTTTCTGCTGTAAGGTGCTACTGTTTTTCTGCTGTAAAACGTCACTGTTTCTGTTTTAAAACGTTCACTGTTTCTGCTGTATGTTTACTGTTTTCCTGCTGTAAAACGTCACTGTTTCTGTTTTAAAACGTTCACTGTTTCTGCTGTATGTTCACTGTTTTTCTGCTGTAAAACGTCACTGTTTCTGTCCACTGTTTTTAAGGAAAATACCACTGTTTTGCTGCTGTAAACACTGCTGTATGCTCACTGTCTTCCACCGTAAAACGCTGCTGTATGCTCACTGTTTTGCTGCTGTAAACACTGCTGTATGCTCACTGTTTTCCACTGTAAAACACTGCTGTATGCTCACTGTTTTCCACTGTAAAACACTGCTGTATGCTCACTGTTTTGCTGCTGTAAGACACTGCTGTATGCTCTCTGTTTCTGCTGTAAATAGCCACTGTAAATGATTAGTTGTAATTGATTTAGGTGCGCTTAAGAAGTGAGACACTTCGCTGCTGTTTGGTATTATTTAAGGAAAGCAAAGGTAAGTGTCAGGCGATATTGCCTAATGTGACTATTGACTACTGGTATAAAATTGTGACATGATGCTCCATATGCCGTAAAAATATTATGTTCCATTATGATGAAAGGAAACTGCCAAAAATGTGCCGTGATGGCTATATGATTATGAGGTAAAGACGTTATGTGGCAGCATAACGCATATGAAAGGTATATAAGCATG
Source organism: Gastrolobium villosum (assembly GCA_032173675.1). NCBI lineage: Eukaryota > Viridiplantae > Streptophyta > Magnoliopsida > Fabales > Fabaceae > Gastrolobium > Gastrolobium villosum. The sequence goes on from JAVKPL010007591.1 coordinate 9,645, forward strand.
CATCTTACATCATACCGCATTTTTACGCCTTGTGTGTGAAAGCATAGCATGACATGCATGTATCAAGATCATATAGGCCTTGTGTAGAATAGTTATGTACAGGACCATGTGTTTGAGCAAGCATCATATAGGCATCCCCAAGGTACCGGGGTATGGGACACTTGGCATCAGTCCGCATAGGCCCACAGTTGGAATCCACATGGAGCTCAGGTGCCAAGGGTATAATTGATTCCACTGTGAAGTGCGCGCACGACGGTGCTAAAAGCGCAAAGGAAAGGCGTTATATACGCAATATATGAATATGATAAAAAGGAAAAGGAAAAGGAACAAGGATATGTTGAAGTGACTGTTTATGATTTTGTGCCTAGTTAATACTGTTATATTACTAGTTTTGTTGCCACACTACTGGGATTATTCTCACCCCTTCGGGGCTGCTATTTTTCCAAAATGGCAGGAGGACGTAAAAGCACTTGAAGGAGTGATGTTTGCTGTTGCTTGCTGATGCGTGGATTATCACTATTGCTGTTTGTTTAATTGGATGACTGTAATGATTAATGTTTTGGTACTCTTGGATGACTGTAGTCGTTATCATCTTTATGTTAGCTTGAACCTTTATGAACAGCGGCTATTTTGGAAAAACTTTGTGAAAAAGTGCTGAAAATTTTATACGGATTTGTATACTGCTATGAGATTCTTTGTTAGCTCATGTGACGTTAACGACTCTAATTCCGCTTAGCGAACGACTACCTTGGATGCATACAAGGGAGGGCGTTACACTAAGTCTTTAATCTTAGATGTGTGATGATAGAGAGCCCAAATGGAAAAATGCTATTAGATGAAAATGCCTTAGAATGATGCTTGTGAGCTAGAAATGCCATGAAAAATTTAGGTGAAAAAGTGAGATTTTTAACTTAGGAAAAATTTGGGAAATTTCATGAAATTGAGGTTTTGTTTAATGTGGAAAATTGTTGATCATGATGTTGATCATTGTAGGGTGCCTCACACGGACGTGATTGTGGAAGATTGATTGGAAGTGTACGTGTGGAATGTGACAGTTAGTGTTGAGGTAAACCCTTGGAACTGGGGTTTAATCCCTTGTGTGCTCCACCACACCTAGTGGAAGGTTGTGATTGGATTTTGTGTTTATAGCATTGTGTGATTATGTGCTTTCATGCCATATTGCTTGTTATGTGTGAAATTGTTTGGTCACTGGCCAGTTGATGTGTGTTGGTTTGGACATCCGCTGGATAATTCCGCTGGGGATTCCAGTTGGGTTTTGCCGTGGGGCCGACTCTGGGAGCGGCACCAGGATGATCCAAATGTGGGACTTCCGCTGGATAGGGCTCATGAGGAGTTCCAGTCGGGTTTTGCCATGGAGTCTTCTCAACCATGGGAGAGGCGCCAGGAAGGTCTCGGGAGTTATATGATGGAGTCCTTGAACGTAAATCCAATTGTGGATGTTCTCTGTTTGTCTCCAGTTGTTGGTAATATTGTATGTCATGTGTAACATCCCACATAATTAGTAAAATACATAGGTGTTAAAATGAGATAGATGCATGTGTATGTTTGATGGCTTGCGAATTGTTTGACCTTTATCATTGGATGAGACTAAGGTAAGTATTTAAATTAAATAGGAGAGTACATATGTAGGCATGTGAAATTTATTAAAATCATATGAGTAATTTGAGTGTGTGTTAGAAGGCTTTAGTGTTTATTGGACTTTGGAAGTGGGCTAGTGTGTGTGGACTTGTCACTATTGGACTTGTGTGATTGGGTTCTTTTTGTGTGTGGCCATTGGCCCAAGGAGGCTTTTGGATCAAGCTAGTTCAGCCCAAAGTTAAACCCACACATACCTCCCTAAGCCTTGTCCAACAAGGTTGTTTGTGCACCAAGGAACCTTCACATGGCTTGATGTATTTTTCCTCCTCTTTTCATGCGCATAAGAGAGTAATTGGGACTTTGAAAATCTGCCAACTTCCTCCTTGTTTGACCGCCACATCACCTAGCTTGTGCATCATTTGGATTCAACTTTCTTAGCATCAATTTGGGCTGCATCTCTCCTCATTTAGGCGCACATGGAGAGGGTTAGAATCAGATTTTTCTATGACACAAAATCTGCCTTTGAGTGTTGACTTGGAGAACCACCTTACACCTTCCATCATGAGGCTGAAATGTGCAGATTTTTGCATGCTTTTGGCAGTCCATCATGAGCCAAATCTGTCCTTGCTTCCACATACAACCAAAGAAGGATTTTGGGGCTGCATCTTCATCATCATAGGCGCACAAGGACTGCTCCAAATCAGAGTTTAGGCTGCCACAAATCTGTGCTCATGATGACACCTCCTTCCTCTCTACCTTGTGCGCATGACTTGGTGGCTTGTGTGAAAAATTCTGACTTAAGTGGCATAACTCAGATCTGAACCTATCCTTTTCACTCCTTGCATGTACATAGAGTAACCAAGAAGCAAACTCTTGCTTGTTCAAACCATGTGTGCAGTCCCACCTTCACAAGAAACCAGAATTTTCATGATGCATCATCATTGCAACCTCCTCCCACTTCTCTTTAAGTTAGGCGCACACTAGAGAGGGGCTGTCCTCATTTTACCTTCAGCCAACTCTCCTCTCTTCCCTCACTCTCTAGCCGAACATACAAGCTCTCTTGGAGAAAGAAAAACCTTGGTAACTTACCTTCCCTCACACTCTCAAACCGTGGCTCAAGAACACCAAGCAAGTGCAAGTTCTTCTCCTCTCATTCCCTCACTGTCCAGTTTTGTTCCTCAACCTTGGAAGCTGTCCAAGATTGTCCCTCCTCACCATTTATGCGCATAGATCATCTCCTAGGAAGTGTGGACTTGTTGTTGGTAGAATTAGAAAGGTGTGGTGTGTGAGCAAGAAGTGTGTGCTACAAGAGGTAAGCCTAGAACTTGACCTTTTACATTGTGTGAAACTATGTGTGCATGAGATGTCTACTTGGTTCTATTTGTGTTGGATTCTTGAATGAGCATGGTGAAGGAATAAGGATGGAGTTACTTGATGATACTTGTGTATTTTCATTATTGCATGAGATTTTCTTTAAGCCTTATAGCACATTGCATGATATAATGGAATGAAAGTCCCATGGTTATGTTTGAGTTAATGCCACTGTTTTGGAATAAATATGTGCCACTGTTTTGGGGAGAAATATGCCACTGTTTCCATATGAAGGTGCCACTGTTTTGAGGCTAAGAAATGTCACTGTTTCGGTTTCACAAGACCACCACTCGATGCCACTGTTTCTGCACACATATGCCACTGCTTTAGTGCTTCACATGCCACTGTTTCTGCATAAAATGCTCACTGTTTTAGTCCATTATGTGCCACTGTTTCTGCATAAAATGCTCACTGTTTTAGTCCATTATGTGCCACTGTTTCTGCATAAAATGCTCACTGTTTTAATGCCACATATGTCACTGTTTTGCACCAAAAACACTCACTGTTTTAGTACTTAATGAGCCACTGTTTCTGCATAAAATAACCATCATCTTGATGTCCAAACACTACCCTTTATGCCACTGTATTGGTGTCTAAATACTCCCATTTTGCCACTGTTTTGATGATCAAGAATCACTATTTATGCCACTGTTTTAATGTCTAAAAATCATGATTTATATCACTGTTTTGGATGTTCAAATGTATCATTCATGCCACTGTTTTAATGTTCAAAAACCACCCACCTTGCCACTGTTTTTGATGTGCAAATATCACCACTAATGTCACTGTTTTAATGATTAAATACTACCATTCTTGCCACTGTTTTGATGCGCAAAAGCCACTGATTATGTCACTGTTTTAACGTTCAAATGCCACTGTTTGATGTCACTGTTTCTGCCACTGTTGATGTCCAAAGAGCCACTGTTTCTGTTTCAAAATGGTCACTGTTTCTGCTGTATGTTTACTGTTTTCCTGCGGTAAAATGTCACTGTTTCTGTCCACTATTTTTAAGGAAAATACCACTGTTTTCTGCTCACTGTTTTAAAGAACAACTCACTGCTTCTGCTCACTGTTTTAAGCACAAACGTCACTGTTTTCTGCTGTAAAATCGCTGCTATATGCTCACTGTTTTTCTGCTGTAAAACACTGCTGTATGCTCACTGTTTTCCACTGTAAAACGCTGCTGTATGCTCACTGTTTCTGCTGTAAATCGCCGCTGTAAATGATTGGTTGTAATTGATTTAGGTGCGCTTAAGAAGTGAGATACTTCGCTGCTGTTTGGTATTGTTTAAGGCACGCAAGGTAAGTGTCAGGCGATATTACCTAATGTGACTATTGACTACTGGTATAAAATTGTGACATGATGCTCCATATTCCGTAAAAGTAATGTTCCATTATGATGAAAGGAAACTGCCAAAAATGTGCCGTGATGGCTATATGATTATGAGGTAAAGACGTTATGTGGCAGCATAACGCACATGAAAAGTATATGTGCCGTGATGGCTATATGAAAGGTATATAAGCATGCATCTTACATCATACCGCATTTTTACGCTTTGTGTGTGAAAGCATAGCATGACATGCATGTATCAAGATCATATAGGCCTTGTTTTAGAATAGTTATGTACAGGACCATGTGTTTGAGCAAGCATCATATAGGCATCCCCAAGGTACCGGGGTATGGGACACTTGGCATCAGTCCGCATAGGCCCACAGTTGGAATCCACATGGAGCTCAGGTGCCAAGGGATATTTGATTCCACTGTGAAGTGCGCGCACGACGGTGCTAAAAGCGTAAAGGAAAGGCGTTATATACGCAATATATGATTATGATGAAAAGGAAAGGCGTTATATGCGCTATATATATGAATATGATGAAAAGGAAAAAGGAAAAGGAACAAGGATATGTTGAAGTGACTGTTTATGATTTTGTGCCTAGTTAATACTGTTATATTACTGGTTTTGTTGCCACACTACTGGGATTATTCTCACCCCTTTGGGGCTGCTATTTTCCAAAATGGCAGGAGGACGTAAAAGCATTTGAAGACATGATATTTGCTGTTGCTTGCTGATGAATGGACGTGTACTGTTGCTGTTTGTTTGATTGGATGACTGTAATGATTAATGTTTTGGTACTCTTGGATGACCGTAGACTTTATAATCTCTATCTTACCTTAAACTCTCATGAACAGCGGCTATTTTGGAAAACGTTTGTGAAAGGAATTTTTGAAAGACTTATGTGCTGAAATTTTTACAGTGCACCTTACGGGTGGTGTTTTTATGAGCAAACGAACTCTGATTTACTATTATTTTATATGCACGCGAAGCCCCAAACGTGCTCTTTCTAAATCACTTGAAATATTTTTTTATCGTCCAAACAGAAGTTATAAGAGTTTTAAAAACGCCTTACGGATGTGTATGTAGATTTAGAATTCTATAGTAGCTTATGTGACGTTAAAGACTCTAATTCCGCTTAGCAAACGACTCTCTTGGGTGCACACAAGGGAGGGCGTTACACTAATTGGTATCAGAGCAGTTTGGTCCATGGATTTGCTTGTGATTGATTGAATTGATTGTTGATTGTGTTTATCTGCTGATTGACTGTCAAATGTGCTATAGTTTAGGTGTTTGAGACTAGGGTAGTTAGATTGTTTAGACCGTTCGATGATAAGACACGGATGCATAGCTAATTTGTCCGAATTGAACGCGAGTACCTACTTGGGACTGCTGCCATGAATAACTTGCGGTGAGCCTGATCAACTCATCTCAGGATATTGTGAATGCAGAATCATGGCAGGTGGTCGCGGTTCAACTCGGGGAAGGTCTGGCGATGCGGAAGAGGATCTTATCACTACTATTGGGGGACTGGCAACGTTTATTCAGAATATGAGCCAAGAATGGCGCGACCTTAGGCAACAGAATCAGAACCAACCCCCACTGCATGACAATGCAGAAGAAATTGCCCGTCGTAGGTTGAAAGACTTCCGCAACTTCCAACCACCTACCTTTGAGGGTGAAGACAACCCTGAGGCTGCAGCGAAGTGGTTGCAGATGATTGAGCATATTTTCGAACGTATGGCATGCCCGGAAGCGCAGAAGACCGATTACGCATCGTACCAGCTGATGGGAGAAGCCTTAACATGGTGGACTGGTGCGAGAGCTCTGCTGAGAGCTCAGGACGTTGAACTGACGTGGGCCGTATTCAGACAAGTATTTTTGGATAAGTATTTTCCTAAGGCAATGAGAAGAATGAAGCACACGGAACCGCTATCACTCAGGCAGGTTCTTCAGGACGACACCTGGTAGGGGTCGAGGCAGAGGTCCGCAGTTGCAGGCGCGGCCTGAAAATTTTAAGAGGAGCAATACTGTTGGTCAATCGTCAACTGGACGGCAGGGTGCGACTGTTTGTGCTACTTGTGGAAAGAATCACTTTGGAGTTTGTCGCAAGAACAACAATGCATGTTTCAGATGTGGCCAGCAAGGACATTTTGCTTACAAATGCCCCCAGAACGCTGAACAACAGCCTACGCAAGCACGGGTGTTCGCACTGGATGCGAGAGATGGTAATTTTCAACCTTTCTCTCTCATTTCTCTATTACAAGTTAGAAAAGAGCTCCGCAAGGGAGCAGTAGGGTATCTTTTGTCGATCGAGGCTGAGACCTCGGTTGACAATCAAATTCAGAATGTACCTGTAGTTAGAGAATTCGAGGAGGTATTCCCGGATGAAATACCTCGATTGCCTCCTCATAGGGAAATAGAATTTTCTTTCGAACTTGTTCCTGGAGTTGGACCAATCTCTATTGCCCCGTATCGTATGGCGCCTTTGGAACTTCGCGAGTTGAAGAAGCAAATAGAAGAGCTTTTGGCAAAGGAATTCATCAGACCGAGTACCTCTCCATGGGGTGCTCCAGCCATCTTGATTAAGAAGAAGGATGGAAGTTTACGTCTGTGTGTAGATTACCGACAACTGAACAAAGTTACGGTGAAGAATAAGTATCCGCTACCGAGGATCGACGATTTGATGGACCAGTTGAGAGGAGCCAGAGTCTTTTTCAAAAATAGAATTACGATCGGGATACCATCAGATCCGGGTCAAACCGGAGGATATTCCGAAAACAGCTTTTAGGACTCGTTATGGGCACTACGAATATCAGGTGATCCCATTCGAACTTACGAATGCTCCAGCGGTATTCATGGACTACATGAACCGCATCTTCCGCCCATTTCTTGATCAGTTCGTTATTGTGTTTATCGACGACATTCTGATTTACTCGGGTAATGAAGAGCTGCACGCGGAACATCTGAGGCTTGTCTTGCAAATCTTGAAGGAGAAGCAGTTGTACGCGAAGTGGTCGAAGTGCGAGTTTTGGCTTAAAGAGGTCCAGTTTCTGGGCCATGTCATTTCATCTGAAGGTATTGCGGTGGACCCCAGCAAGGTTGAAGCTGTCATGAATTGGGAACGACCCAAGACTATCACCGAAGTAAGAAGTTTCTTAGGTCTTGCTGGATATTATCGAAGGTTTATCCAGAATTTCTCTCAGATAGTGCAACCTCTTACACGTCTCACTCGGAAGGATAAGCCTTTTGAGTGGACTGAAGCTTGTGAAGAATGTTTCTTGGAGCTGAAGAACAGATTGACAAGTGCCCCCGTACTCACGATTCCGGATCCTACTCGAAAGTTCGAAGTATACTGTGATGCGTCGCTGAAAGGACTTGGATGCGTGTTGATGCAGGATCGTATGGCGGTAGCTTACGCATCTCGACAACTAAAGCCTCACGAAGAAAATTATCCTACGCACGATTTGGAGTTAGCAGCTATAGTGTTCGCACTTAAGATCTGGAGGCACCACTTGTATGGTTCGCAGTTCGACGTGTTCAGCGATCATAAGAGTTTGAAGTATTTGTTCGACCAGAAGGAGCTGAATATGCGGCAACGTCGGTGGATGGAATTTCTGAAGGACTATGATTTTGAACTTAAATACCACCCAGGAAAGGCAAACGTGGTAGCTGACGCCCTGAGTAGGAAGACACTGCACACTGCAACTTTGATGATGGAAGAATTGAAATTGTTTGAGGCCTTTCGAGACTTGAATTTATCTGTAGAGGAGAGAGGGCATAGCATAAGATTGGGGAATATAAAGGTGGAGAATGAATTGATAAGTAGAATTAAGGAGGCTCAGAAAGATGAAAAGTTAGTCCGCGAATTGGTTGGCAACCAAGATGTTGTAAAGGATGAGAATGATACTTGGAGATTTCAAGGTCGGTTAGTAGTACCGAATGAAGAGTTGAAGCAAGAAGTTTTGCAGGAGGCCCTCAAGGGTAAGTATGTAGTTCATCCTGGATCCACGAAGATGTACCATGATTTGAAGACCTCGTTTTGGTGGCCGGGTATGAAGCGTGATATTGCTGAGTATGTATCTCGATGCTTAACTTGTCAGAAGGTGAAGTACGAACATCAGAAACCGTCGGGACTCCTTCAACCTTTGGAGATTCCCGAATGGAAGTGGGACAGTATTGCGATGGATTTTGTAGTTGGACTTCCTCGGACGCGAGAAGGATATGATTCTATCTGGGTGATTGTCGATTGTTTAACGAAGTCAACTCTTTTCTTACGTGTTAGAACCACGTATAATACAGAGAGGCTTGCTAGAATTTATCTGCAGGAGATTGCGAAGCTGCACGGAGTTCCTACGAGTATTGTCAGTGATCGTGATCCCAAGTTTACATCTAAGTTTTGGGAATCTTTTCAAAGAGCATTAGGGACCCACTTGAGGTTAAGTACTGCTTACCACCCGCAGACCGATGGACAGACAGAACGCACCATTCAAGCTTTGGAGGACATGTTGCGAGCATGTGTTTTGGAGTTAGGAGGCAGCTGGGATAATTATCTGTCTTTGATTGAATTTGCTTACAACAATAGTTACCACTCCAGTATTCAGATGGCACCGTACGAAGCCTTGTATGGGAGAAAATGCAGATCCCCTTTATGTTGGACTGAAGTAGGTGAGCGAAGTATGTTAGGACCTGATCTAATTCAAGAAACATCCGAACAAGTAAAGAAGATTCGGGAGAATATGCAGCGGGCTCAGGCCAGACAGAAGAGTTATTACGACAAGCGTCATAAGCCTCTATCTTTCGAAGTCGGAGACCATGTATTTTTGAGAATCACACCTACATCGGGACTCGGAAGGAGAATGGGAGTAAAGAAGTTAAGTCCATGGTACTTAGGACCGTATCTGATTATGGACCGGATTGGAGAATCCGCATACCGGTTGGCTTTACCACCCAATCTGTCAGGAATTCACAATGTATTTCATGTGTCACAGCTACGGAGGTATCTCTCTGATCCATCTCACGTGTTACAGCCGGAAGAAGTGGAACTAAAGGAAAATCTGACGTATCAAGTACTACCGTTCCGAATTCTTGAAAGATCCGTCAAGCGACTCCGTTCTAAAGAAATCCCTTTGGTGAAAGTATTATGGAACAATAGATCGGCAGCTGAAGCCACTTGGGAGCGCGAGGACGACATTCAGAAACGCTATCCGGAACTGTTTAGCTCTTAAGTAAGTTTAATTTTGCGGTCAAAATTCCTATTTGGTGGGGAGAGTGTAACATCCCACATAATTAGTAAAATACATAGGTGTTAAAATGAGATAGATGCATGTGTATGTTTGATGGCTTGCGAATTGTTTGACCTTTATCATTGGATGAGACTAAGGTAAGTATTTAAATTAAATAGGAGAGTACATATGTAGGCATGTGAAATTTATTAAAATCATATGAGTAATTTGAGTGTGTGTTAGAAGGCTTTAGTGTTTATTGGACTTTGGAAGTGGGCTAGTGTGTGTGGACTTGTCACTATTGGACTTGTGTGATTGGGTTCTTTTTGTGTGTGGCCATTGGCCCAAGGAGGCTTTTGGATCAAGCTAGTTCAGCCCAAAGTTAAACCCACACATACCTCCCTAAGCCTTGTCCAACAAGGTTGTTTGTGCACCAAGGAACCTTCACATGGCTTGATGTATTTTTCCTCCTCTTTTCATGCGCATAAGAGAGTAATTGGGACTTTGAAAATCTGCCAACTTCCTCCTTGTTTGACCGCCACATCACCTAGCTTGTGCATCATTTGGATTCAACTTTCTTAGCATCAATTTGGGCTGCATCTCTCCTCATTTAGGCACACATGGAGAGGGTTAGAATCAGATTTTTCTATGACACAAAATCTGCCTTTGAGTGTTGACTTGGAGAACCACCTTACACCTTCCATCATGAGGCTGAAATGTGCAGATTTTTGCATGCTTTTGGCAGTCCATCATGAGCCAAATCTGTCCTTGCTTCCACATACAACCAAAGAAGGATTTTGGGGCTGCATCTTCATCATCATAGGCGCACAAGGACTGCTCCAAATCAGAGTTTAGGCTGCCACAAATCTGTGCTCATGATGACACCTCCTTCCTCTCTACCTTGTGCGCATGACTTGGTGGCTTGTGTGAAAAATTCTGACTTAAGTGGCATAACTCAGATCTGAACCTATCCTTTTCACTCCTTGCATGTACATAGAGTAACCAAGAAGCAAACTCTTGCTTGTTCAAACCATGTGTGCAGTCCCACCTTCACAAGAAACCAGAATTTTCATGATGCATCATCATTGCAACCTCCTCCCACTTCTCTTTAAGTTAGGCGCACACTAGAGAGGGGCTGTCCTCATTTTACCTTCAGCCAACTCTCCTCTCTTCCCTCACTCTCTAGCCGAACATACAAGCTCTCTTGGAGAAAGAAAAACCTTGGTAACTTACCTTCCCTCACACTCTCAAACCGTGGCTCAAGAACACCAAGCAAGTGCAAGTTCTTCTCCTCTCATTCCCTCACTGTCCAGTTTTGTTCCTCAACCTTGGAAGCTGTCCAAGATTGTCCCTCCTCACCATTTATGCGCATAGATCATCTCCTAGGAAGTGTGGACTTGTTGTTGGTAGAATTAGAAAGGTGTGGTGTGTGAGCAAGAAGTGTGTGCTACAAGAGGTAAGCCTAGAACTTGACCTTTTACATTGTGTGAAACTATGTGTGCATGAGATGTCTACTTGGTTCTATTTGTGGTGGATTCTTGAATGAGCATGGTGAAGGAATAAGGATGGAGTTACTTGATGATACTTGTGTATTCTCATTATTGCATGAGATTTTCTTTAAGCCTTATAGCACATTGCATGATATAATGGAATGAAAGTCCCATGGTTATGTTTGAGTTAATGCCACTGTTTTGGAATGAATATGTGCCACTGTTTTGGGGAGAAATATGCCACTGTTTCCATATGAAGGTGCCACTGTTTTGAGGCTAAGAAATGTCACTGTTTCGGTTTCACAAGACCACCATTAGATGCCACTGTTTCTGCACACATATGCCACTGCTTTAGTGCTTCACATGCCACTGTTTCTGCATAAAATGCTCACTGTTTTAGTCCATTATGTGCCACTGTTTCTGCATAAAATGCTCACTGTTTTAGTCCATTATGTGCCACTGTTTCTGCATAAAATGCTCACTGTTTTAATGCCACATATGTCACTGTTTTGCACCAAAAACACTCACTGTTTTAGTACTTAATGAGCCACTGTTTCTGCATAAAATAACCATCATCTTGATGTCCAAACACTACCCTTTATGCCACTGTATTGGTGTCTAAATACTCCCATTTTGCCACTGTTTTGATGATCAAGAATCACTATTTATGCCACTGTTTTAATGTCTAAAAATCATGATTTATATCACTGTTTTGGATGTTCAAATGTATCATTCATGCCACTGTTTTAATGTTCAAAAACCACCCACCTTGCCACTGTTTTTGATGTGCAAATATCACCACTAATGTCACTGTTTTAATGATTAAATACTACCATTCTTGCCACTGTTTTGATGCGCAAAAGCCACTGATTATGTCACTGTTTTAACGTTCAAATGCCACTATTTCTGCCACTGTTTGATGTCACTGTTTCTGCCACTGTTGATGTCCAAAGAGCCACTGTTTTTGTTTCAAAATGGTCACTGTTTCTGTTGTATGTTTACTGTTTTCCTGCTGTAAAACGTCACTATTTCTGTCCACTGTTTTTAAGGAAAATATCACTGTTTTCTGCTCACTGTTTTAAAGAACAACTCACTGCTTCTGCTCACTGTTTTAAGCACAAACGTCACTGTTTTCTGCTGTAAAATCGCTGCTATATGCTCACTGTTTTTCTGCTGTAAAACACTGTTGTATGCTCACTGTTTTCCACTGTAAAACGCTGCTGTATGCTCACTGTTTCTGCTGTAAATCGCCGCTGTAAATGATTGGTTGTAATTGATTTAGGTGCGCTTAAGAAGTGAGATACTTCGCTGCTGTTTGGTATTGTTTAAGGCACGCAAGGTAAGTGTCAGGCGATATTACCTAATGTGACTATTGACTACTGGTATAAAATTGTGACATGATGCTCCATATTCCGTAAAAGTAATGTTCCATTATGATGAAAGGAAACTGCCAAAAATGTGCCGTGATGGCTATATGATTATGAGGTAAAGACGTTATGTGGCAGCATAACGCACATGAAAAGTATATGTGCCGTGATGGCTATATGAAAGGTATATAAGCATGCATCTTACATCATACCGCATTTTTACGCTTTGTGTGTGAAAGCATAGCATGACATGCATGTATCAAGATCATATAGGCCTTGTTTTAGAATAGTTATGTACAGGACCATGTGTTTGAGCAAGCATCATATAGGCATCCCCAAGGTACCGGGGTATGGGACACTTGGCATCAGTCCGCATAGGCCCACAGTTGGAATCCACATGGAGCTCAGGTGCCAAGGGATATTTGATTCCACTGTGAAGTGCGCGCACGACGGTGCTAAAAGCGCAAAGGAAAGGCGTTATATACGCAATATATGATTATGATGAAAAGGAAAGGCGTTATATGCGCTATATATATGAATATGATGAAAAGGAAAAAGGAAAAGGAACAAGGATATGTTGAAGTGACTGTTTATGATTTTGTGCCTAGTTAATACTGTTATATTACTGGTTTTGTTGCCACACTACTGGGATTATTCTCACCCCTTTGGGGCTGCTATTTTCCAAAATGGCAGGAGGACGTAAAAGCATTTGAAGACATGATATTTGTTGTTGCTTGCTGATGAATGGACGTGTACTGTTGCTGTTTGTTTGATTGGATGACTGTAATGATTAATGTTTTGGTACTCTTGGATGACCGTAGACTTTATAATCTCTATCTTACCTTAAACTCTCATGAACAGCGGCTATTTTGGAAAACGTTTGTGAAAGGAATTTTTGAAAGACTTATGTGCTGAAATTTTTACAGTGCACCTTACGGGTGGTGTTTTTATGAGCAAACGAACTCTGATTTACTATTATTTTATATGCACGCGAAGCCCCAAACGTGCTCTTTCTAAATCACTTGAAATATTTTTTTATCGTCCAAACAGAAGTTATAAGAGTTTTAAAAACGCCTTACGGATGTGTATGTAGATTTAGAATTCTATAGTAGCTTATGTGACGTTAAAGACTCTAATTCCGCTTAGCAAACGACTCTCTTGGGTGCACACAAGGGAGGGCGTTACATCATGCATATTATATGATGTTATATTTGCACATTGAGTGAGCCATGGGGTGGAGAAAGCCTCTAGTACCCTTGGTTTACTGAGATATATTTGTATATCTCACCTCGTGTTTGGGGGACCACATTTCAGGGCATTATGAGCCGGGAGGAGCTTCGGGCAAGAAGCCCGCTTAGTGGACAGCGGATTGTGTAACAGCCCGTTACGTACCGGTATTGTTAACATTGATTATGATATTAAGCGCAGTTACAATCACAGTAATTGGTTAATTAAATTACGGGCAAACTTTTTTCTTTTTCCATATTCCTTTTCATAACCATAACCCTTTTCCGTAATCAATTAAAACAACACTATAATTGTAAATGCAATACGCGGAAGCATACAGTTTACTAACATCACTAATCTTTCTTTTTATTCAACTCCTTTAAACTCATCAATTTACTTTCATATCTTACCATGTTCTACCCCTTTACATTAGTTACGCATGGTTTCAAACCACGTACCATGTGGAGTTCTACCCATCAAGTTAAGCCCCTTTCTTTTAGGCTAGAAAAACTTAAATTTTCAAAAATTGCACTGTGGTAATCGATTACCAGTGGGTGGTAATCGATTACCACCTGTCAAAAATGAGACAGTAGCTAAATTTTCACCTCCTCTGTTCTGGTAATCGATTACCAACTTTGGGTAATCGATTACCTCACATGGTAATTGTAACATCCCGCATAATTAGTAGAATACATAAGTACTATATGTTATAGATGTAGATGTAGATTTCGGATTTATGGCTTATGTGTGATGGCTTGCGAATTGTTTGATCTTTATCCTTGGATGAGACTAAGGTAAGTGTTTAAATTAAATCATAGGAGGGTGCTTATGTAGACATGTGAAATTTATTAAAATCATGTGAGTAATGTGAGTGTGTGTTAGAAGGCTTTAGTGTTTATTGGACTTTGGAAATGGGCTAGTGTGTGTGGACTTGTCACTATTGGACTTGTGTGATTGGATTCTTTGTGTGTGTGGCCAATGGCCCAAGGATGGCTTTTGGATCAAGCTAGTTCAGCCCAAGGTTGTGTCCACCCTTATCTCCCCTAAGCCTTGTCCAACTAGGGTGTCTTGTGTATCAAGGAACAACAACTTGGCTAGGTGTATCATTCCACTCTTTTCTTGCGCACAAAAGGATGGATAGGACTTAGAAAAATCTGCCTACCTTTCTCTTGTTTGACCGCCACCTCACTTTGCTTATGCATAACTTGATTTCAATTTCATTGCATGGAAGACACATGTACCATTTAGCATGATATTAGGCTGCATCTTCCTTCATTTTGGCGCACATGGGGGAGTCATGGATCAGATTTCTTGTGTCACAAAACTGCCTAACTTGTTGACTTGGAGAACCACCTTACACCTTCCATCATGAGGCTGCCATGTGCAGATTTTTGCATGCTTTTGGCAGTCCACCATGAGCCAAACCTGCCCTTGCTTCCTCATGCAATCAAAGAAGATTTTTGGGGCTGCAACCTCTCATCATTTGCGCACCTAGGCTGCCTAAATGCAGATTTTTGGCTGCCACATAGTTGTCATGCTTGTTGACTTAGTAAACCTCTTACATGTGCTCATGATGCACCTCTTCCACTCCACCCTATGCGCAAGTCATGGCTGTTTGTGCAGAAATTTTTCTGACTTAGGACAGCCTCCAAATCTGAACATATCTCTCCTCACTCCTTGCATGTGCATAGTGTACTTTAGAAGCAACCTTGTGTGCAGCCCCACCTCCTCAAGTAACCAGAATTTTCATGATGCTTAATCATTGCAACCTTCTCCTCACTTCTCCTTAAGTATGCGCACACTAGAGCTCCCTCACCTTGCACAAATGCAGCCAAGTTTCTCCCTCACTCCCTCACTCTCCTAGCCGAACCTACAAGCCTCATTGGAGCAAGAAGACTTTGCTAAAGACAACTCACCTTCCCTCACTGTCCAGCCTTGTCCTCAACCTTGAAGCTGCCCAAGTTTGTCCATCCTCACCTTGTTTGCGCATAGAACATCCTAGGAAGAGAGGACTAGTTGTGAAGTAGAGCTAGAAAGGGTGTGGTGAAGTGTGTGCTACAAGAGGTAGGCCTTGAACTTAGAACACTTTCATTGTAACCATGTATGTGTGCTTAAATGTCTCCTTGATTATGTGTGGTTTTGGATTCAAGTATGAGCATGATAAAAATAGAATAGTGGAGCTATTTCATGATGATTTGTATGCATAAAAGTCTCATAGTCATGCTTAACATATATGCCACTGTTTGGAGGGATATATATGCCACTGTTCTGTATGCAAATGCCACTGTTTCCCTATGAATGTGCCACTGTTTTGAAGATGAAATGCCCACTATTTCGGTTCCTCAAAATCACCATTTTGATGCCACTGTTTCTGCACATTATATGCCACTGTTTCTGCACATACATGCCACTGTTTCTGCACATTATATGCCACTGTTTCTGCACACATATGCCACTGTTTCTGCATATTATATGCCACTGTTTCTGCACACTTATGCCACTGTTTTAGTGCTCCATAAGCCACTGTTTCTGCATAAAAACACTCACTGTTTTAGTCCATTATGTGCCACTGTTTCTGCATAAAATGCCACTGTTTTAGTCATCATATGCCACTGTTTTTATGCATAAAATGCCACTGTTTTAGTCATCATATGCCACTGTTTTTATGCATAAAATGCCACTATTTTAGTCATCATATGCCACTGTTTTTATGCATAAAATGCCACTGTTTTAGTCATCATATGCCACTGTTTTTATGCATAAAATGCCACTGTTTTAGTCATCATATGCCACTGTTTTTATGCATAAAATGCCACTGTGTTAGTCTATAATATGCCATTGTTTCAATGTCCAAAAACCATGATTTATGCTACTGTTTTAATACTCAAAAATGTACCATTCATGCCACTGTTTTGATGCATAAACATCACTACTCATGCCACTGTTTTGATGTTCAAAAGTCACTATTTATGTCACTGTTTTAACATTCCTATGCCACTGTTTCTGCCACTGTTGAGGTCCAAAGAGTCACTGTTTCTGTTTCAAAATAGTCACGGTTCTGCTGTACGTTTACTGTTTTTCTGCTGTAAAACGTCACTGTTTCTGTCCACTGTTTTTAAGAAAAATACCACAGTTTTCTGCTCACTGTTTTAAAGAACAACTCACTGTTTCTGCCCACTGCTTTAAGCACAAACGTCACGGTCTTCTGCTGTATAAACGCTGCTGTATGCTCACTGTTTTGCTGCTATAAAACACTGTTGTATGCTCACTGTTTTCCACTGTAAGACACTGCTGTATGCTCACTGTTTTTCACTGTAAGACACTGCTGTATGCTCACTATTTTCCACTGTAAGACGCTGCTGTATGCTCACTGTTTCTGCTGTAAATAGCCACTGTAAATGATTGGTTGTAATTGATTTAGGTGCGCTTAAGAAGTGAGATACTTCGCTGCTGTTTGGTAATATTTAAGGCACGCAAAGGTAAGTGTCAGGCAATATTGCCTAATGTGACTATTGACTACTGGTATAAAATTGTGACATGATGCTCCATATGCCGTAAAAATATTATGTTCCATTATGATGAAAGGAAACTGCCAAAGATGTGCCGTGATGGCTATATGATTATGAGGTAAAGACGTTATGTGGCAGCATAACGCATATGAAAGGTATATAAGCATGCACCTTACATCATACCGCATTTTTACGCTTTGTGTGTGAAAGCATAGCATGACATACATGTATTAAGATCATATAGGCATTGTTTTAGAATAGTTATGTACAGGACCATGTGTTTGAGCAAGCATCATATAGGCATCCCCAAGGTACCGGGGTATGGGACACTTGGCATCAGTCCGCATAGGCCCACAGTTGGAATCCACATGGAGCTCAGGTGCCAAGGGATATTTGATTCCACTGTGAAGTGCGCGCACGACGGTGCTAAAAGCGCAAAGGAAAGGCGTTATATACGCAATATATGAATATGATGAAAAGGAAAAGGAAAAGGAACAAGGATATGTTGAAGTGACTGTTTATGATTTTGTGCCTAGTTAATACTGTTATATTACTGGTTTTGTTGCCACACTACTGGGATTATTCTCACCCCATCGAGGCTGCTATTTTTCCAAAATGGCAGGAGGACGTAAAAGCATTTGAAGGAGTGATGTTTTGCTGTTGATTGCTGATGCGTGGATTAACACTGTTGCTGTTTGTTAATTGGATGACTGTAATGTTTAATGTTTTGGTACTCTTGGATGACTGTAGACTTTATCATCTTTATTTTGTCTCGAACTTTTATGAACAGCGGCTGTTTTGGAAAACCTTTATGAAAAGGATTTAAGTGCTGAAATTTTTACAGTGCACCTTACGGGTGATGTTTTTATGAGCAAACGAACTCCGATTTACTATTATTTTATATGCACGCGAAGCCCCAAACATGCCCTTTCTAAATCACTTGAAATATTTTTTATCGTCCAAACAGAAGTTATAAGAACTATTGAAATGCCCTACGGATTTGTATACTGCTATGAGATTCTTTGTTAGCTCATGTGACGCTAACGACTCTAATTCCGCTTAGCAAACGACTCTCACTTGGATGCATACAAGGGAGGGCGTTACAGTAATCGATTACCAAAGCTCAGTAATCGATTACCAGTGAAGACAGTAGCCAATTTTCGTCCCTTGTTGCATGGTAATCGATTACTATGCTTGGGTAATCGATTACTATGCAGTAAAAATGACAGATTACAGCATTTTAAGCCCAAGAAGGGTTGTGTAATCCATCCCAAACACCTTAGTACTCCACACAACACTTAAACATACTCTAATGTGGGCACTAGGCCCTTCAAACATGCATTTTTATTCAATTATGCATCAATTACATAGTCTTTAGTATAATGGCCATTTACATCAAATATGGTCCATTTTACAACATATTCATCAAGGCTTCTAGTACAGTGAATGTGGCAATGGACAAGTCCCATGCTCACTCAAATATACAATAGATTCTAAATCATACATATACATCAATTTGAAAGACTTAACAAGTAGTCATGAACATACAAGCATGGCATTTTCAATATGCACAAGTTCATGATCTAAGTCCTAAGCATAAAACATATGCTAAATATGTCCCAATCCAATGCTCATAACATGGTGCCTCCAATATGCACCTCATGCTCCACTCTTCCAGGCTCAACCTAACCTGAAATGATGCCCCAAAACACGGGGTGAGATATATAAATATATCTCAGTAAACCAAGGGCCCTGGAGGTTTCTCCACCCCATGGCTCACTCAATGTGCAAATATAACATCATACAATATGCAAGCAATGCAATATCACCCACCAACTGGAGACAACCCAAGAACATCCACGCATGGATTCACGTTCAAGGACTCCTTCATATAACTCCCGAGACAATCCTGGCGCCTCTCCCATGGTTGAGAAGACTCCATGGCAAAACCCAACCGGAACTCCTCATGAGCCCTATCCGGCGGATGTCCCCCGTTTGGATCATCCTGGTGTCGCTCCCAGAGTCGACCCCATGGCACATTCCAACTGGCATTCTCACACAGGATGAACCCAGCGGATGTCCAAACCAACACACGTCAACTGGCCAGTGACCAAACAATTTCTCATACAATCCAAGCAATATGCATACAAGCACATAATCACACAATGCCATAATCACATAATCCAACCACAACCTTCCACTAGGTGTGGTGGAGCACACAAGGGCTAAACCCCAGTTCCAAAGGTTACCTCAACACCGAGCCCATGCTCCAAACGTAAGCTCCAAGCTTACCCGCTTCCAAAGCGTCCAAAAGAGGCAACCTAGATAATCCACAACATGATTATCAAACCATTTCCAAATCAATCATTTAATCTCAAGTAATTATTCATTTTACTTCAATCTCTTTTATAGATCAAATTACCAAATACATCATGAATCACACTTTCTTTCTTCTCATTCCACTATATCACACTATACCATCATCCAATTAAACATCATTTTATATCATACCACATCGATTTCACAACCTTTACATCATTTTTTTCCTCTAAACCTCCCTATGGTTCGAATTCTTCAAGGATTGGTTCTACAAGGTTTTCAATTCCATTTTAACACACACTAATCATATAATCATATTATCAACCTATACCAATGGTCCATCATTCAATTATTCAATTACACCACATAACAATTTTCATGAAATTTCCACAAATTTTCCTAAGTTAAAAACCCAACTTTTTTCACCAAAATTTATCATAGCATTTCTAGCTTACAAGCATCATTCTAAGGCCTTTTCATCTAATAGCATTTTTCCATTTGAGCTCTCTATCATCACACATCTAAGATTAAAGATTCAAAGCATAATTTCTAGATCTACAAAATCAACCACAAAAATACCACAAATATACTCACCATCGAGTGTATGAACACCACCAAGGCTCCATCAATCCAAAGGAGATCCAAAAACTCCCAAAACTCCAAGAACATCAAAGGGGTCGGATCTGTCCCTGCCCAAAACGCAGCAATGGAGGTGGTTTCATGGCTTAAGAGTACCACCAATGGCTTTAGAAGGTTGTTTACAATAGATTTCAACACCAAAATCAAGTGATTTGGTGAAGAATTGAAGAAATGGTGAGGAAAAAGAAATGGGTTCATGTTTTTGCAAGAATGGAGAAGGCCACGGGAGAAAAGAAGAAAAGAGAAGAAGAAAAGGAGGAGGGAGGCGTGGGGTCAAGTGGGTTTTGGCCCCGCGGGTCCCACACGCGATCTAACTTTCATCCCGATAAAAATTCTGATCATATATTCTTAATCTACATATTTTTCCAGTCCATGACATATTTTTCTTTCCTCAAAATATTGATAAAAATTTCACACTTATCGGTACACTCATACCGC